>JAKSZP010007106.1:0-61967 GCA_022478985.1 Massospora cicadina | reverse complement strand
TACTACCAGACCATTCTGAGTTTGATTGTAAGTTCAAGCTCACCATTGATCTGGTTCGTATATATCCCTAATTTATCCATTGACTGTAGAGTAGGAAGTGGCTTTAGATGTGTGGGTTAAGGAGCAGTTATAAAGGCGCAATTTTTCAGCTAACCTCCCTTGTATGTTCCCCACTTCTCTCTGTAGAGAAGGTTGATGGTAACTTATGCCCATGCGTAGACTATGGAAATTTAACATTGTCACTGTACCAGCTTTACATCCTATCACCCTGGACTCACAGATTGCACGCTATGTGGAGAAGGCAAAAGTCTTCTCCAAGCTGGATTGTTTAAACGCGTTCAATCAGATCCAGATCAAGAAGGGCCAGGAGTGGCTGACTGCATTTCTTACCAGAAAAGGTATTTTCCAATTTCAGGTTATGCCCTTTGGGCTTAAAAATGCACCTGCTATATTTCAATGTAGTACTGATGCGGCTTTGGGGGACCTTCTGGGGTATGCGCGGTAGCATACAAGGATGATAATTTGGTATTTTACCCTGACAATGTGTCCCATGCAGTACGCCTTCAGCAGGTGGTGGAGCGTTTGAGGGCAGCTGACCTCACATTAAAAATAAGTAAGTGCGATATTTAAATCCCAGGTCACCTTACTGAGCATCGTTGTGTTTGATCTAGGGCACATGAAAAACTCCAGACAAGGAGAAGGCAATCCTTGAGTGTCCCACTCCAACTTCAGTTAAGGAATTGGGGAGTTTTTTTTGGTAACGTGTACGTCCCATAAGAAATTCACACCAAATCTTTCTGATGTTGCAGCACCTTTGTATAAGGCGGGTGGGGCAAAAGTACTCCAGTGGTCTACAACTTTGCAGGATGCCTTTCAAGCGGTAAAGTATACTTTGCTGTCTACATCTGCTCTTCACCATGTCAGCCCATATAAAGAGTTCATTGTTGCTTCAGATGCCTCCAACTTTGCCATAGCAGCGGCCCTATTATAATTAGGCTAAGATGTAATAAAGCATCTAGTGGGATATTTTTCTAAGAAAATGTCTCATACCAGAGTTAAACTACGCCTTTATGATAAGGTCTTATTAGCATTGGTTGAGGCGTTGCCCTATTGACTCATTATTTTCATGTATATACCAACCCTTCCGCATATGTACAGATCACCATGCCTTACTGTACTACCGCGCTCTTCATGTCTTAGCCCCACGGCAAACCTGCTGGCATGAGATCCTTGCATATTCTGTGTTTTCTTATGAGTTTACTAAAGGCAAGTAGAATGGTTTGGCGGATGTTTTGTTCCGCAACCCTGCATTAGCTCCAAATAATAAGGAGGTTGAGTGCATAATACCCATTTTATGATTCCACCAGGTAAGATTGTGTCTCAACCTCCCTCTCCCTTGGCCAATGGGACAGCGCTCGCTCCTTGGGATAATGCGAAGGAATATGGTATATTCAGAAAGGTAGTCCTTTCTCAGCCTTTGTCAGCCAAATACTATGGTCCTTGCCAAGAGTGAATTGAATCAGGAGGAAATCACCAGAGGTTATTATGTGAAGGATAAGGTGGTGTGTTTTAAGGAGCGCCTATGGGTTCCTGCTGAACCATTTCACCTGGAAATCATCTGGGACCATTTTGATGGAATCACAGTTGGCCTTCCTGGGAAGGCGGAGACTTTATAGCTAATTTGCCGCGCTTACAATTGAAAGGGGCTAGCTGCTCAGGTAGGCAGGCATTGTAAAGAGTGCCTAGTCTGCAACCATTTGAAACCAAATTGCCAGCCTCTAGAGGGGTTGTTAGGACCAGTTCAAAAGGCTGATGGGCCTTAGACTTCTCTTTCAGTTGATTTTATTGTAGACTTTACCTGTATCTGATGGCTAGGATAATATCATGGTGGTGATGGGCCGTTTTACAAAGTTTGCCCACTTTACCTCTTGCAGAACCACAGTCACCTCATATGAGATCTCTAGGCTTTCTGGTACTCATGTGTTCGCTCTTCATGGGGTCCCTCAAGAAATAATTAGTGAGTGAGAGTCCCAGATTACCTCCATCTTATTGAAATAGTTGTGTAAGACTCTTCAGATTCTCCCCTGCCATTCAACTGCCTATCACCCACTTTCAGATGGGCATAATGAACGAGTGAACCAGTTCCATAAACAGTTCTTGTGGTGTTACACCGCCGCAGATCATTCAATTTGGGTTTCTCATCTCCTCATGGCCCAATTCAGTTATAACAACGCCCAACATGCATCAATCAGTTGTTCCCACTTCTTCGCTAATTATGGCTTCAATCCCACCTTCAACATGTAGCCCAATTGTGGATCCAAAGTGGAAGTGGTGGTAGACTTTGCAAAAAATAGTCAAGAAAATACACTAGGGGGTGAGCACGAATTTAGATGTGGCCATGCAGGCTTACAAGGAGAACATTGATGGTAAGAGACAAGTTGGACCAGCATACAATGAAAGAGATCTCTTGATGCTGGATGCTAAAACATATTAATCAAGCAACCATGCAAAAAAACTGGGACCAAAGAGGATTGGGCTCTACCACGTTGTCAAAAAGGTGGGACACGCCTCATACCAGTTGGATCCCCCTCATTTCAAATCTTTTAGTAACCATGAAAGCAAGCTCACGTTGTTTGAGGGTCCCCCTCCAGAGATTCCCAAGGCTTATCTCGTGGATGGGGCGCCAGAGTAAAAATTGGAAGAGATTGTAGCCTCTTGTCGGGTAAGAAGAAGACTCAAGTATATTATATCCTCAAAGGGATTTGACACAGTGGAGAACAGTTGGGTCCCAGCGCATGACTGCGCCCATGCCCAAGATCTAATTGTAGCATTCCGCGAGTGCTTCTCTGAGGACGCATGATCGAAGTTCAACCAAGATGTTGCTGCCATGAAGTTGCCCCCCCGCCCACAAAAACATTTCCTTGGAAAAGGCCCCTGGAGGGGGGAATGGAGCCCAAAAATGAGGAGAGGGTAATATCATGTTTACATGAACTTAGTGAGGGCATCAACAGCAATTACAATCTGGGAGGCAGGAGGTCCAAAAGGTCAAATTGAAGGACTTTCCTGACCTTAGACACACCTTGGATCAACGCTGGTTACAGGCTAGGTATGCCCAGGGTGGTATAAGTGAGGTGCCTAAAGCCCAGCCCCTTGTTTCAGCTCTCACAATAAAAAACAAGTTTCTTATTAAGCAATGATAGATCAATCTGGTTAATCAGTGAATGGGGGCTCAAAACCTGTTCTATTTATGAAATTGCAAGCTTGGGTTGGGTTCAACTTCAATAAATCACTCAAGTAAGGTCAGTTTTAAGTATGCTACCCTGTCATATAGAAGCGTGCGCCTATTGGTGCACCAAGGCTTAGTACCACTTTCTCTGATCCAATATTTTCCTGAGTTGGCTTAATTATGTTTTCTCAGGACCAACGTTTCCCATTGGTCATCTTTCCCAATAAACTCATAGTCCTTACGTGATTCCATACATTAACTTGGGCAAACCTGAGCGCGGACCTCTTTGAGGAGGACTTGTAAAGAGTTGGCCAATTTATTTTTATTTAAGATTATTACAGCCTCAGGTAAACCGCTGGGCCTACCAGGTTCCTTCCAGACCAGGTGACCCATGCACTCTACCCCTGTACAAATTCAGTGATGAACTGACATTTGGGGTAAAACCAAGTTTTGATAATTGCTCAATCTGTTATTATTTTAACTGTGCTAAACTCCCTCGCCTTATGTCACTTCAGCTCAAGCACCCTCTTCTGGGCTATCTATATTATAATGCTGACTACTAGTTCCCTTGAGATGGTCTTGTGCACTGAGCACAACCACGCTGGGATTTGGAGAGTTATAGTTACTCTCCTGACATTTACAGTTATTAACAGGCGTTGAGAGTGATACCCAACAAGGAATTGGTACAACCCCTGCAGGATCAAAAAATTAAAAAAAATTAAAGATGCATGTGAGGAAGTATATGACCCTAGGTGGTCATTATTGAAACTTGGGGTCAGTGGCTACTCAACTATCCCCTATAGTGAGCACTAATTGTTAAAACTTTAAGCTGGTAATGCCTTGATTAAGCACCAAATGTCAACTCTTTAAGATTTAATTCCTCATTATAAATAATACTCACTTCTGCTCCCTTATCAAACTGCAAGGGTTTCTTTTATGTGCGTTTTTTGAATTGTTGACAGTAATAGATTATAGTGGCAATAATATTATAAAGACTATTATTCTTTTAGATCTGATAGCTATGATCGTAGTTAGGTCCAACGCCAACCTGGTGCTTATCCTAATATTGAATTCGTCTGTAATTGTAAGGACTTCTTCCCCTATTTTGTCTGGTAGAACTTAACCTAGGATAAGGTTCAGAGGTTCTTTGTCCTTCTCATCATGCAGAATTACAGAGAAAGTAATAATATAGACAAAGGATCTTCTTGTCCCTCAACAACTCTAATCACAAGAGCAAAATAGTCTAATTATAGAAGTATTTGAACTTTTCCTATTTTATCTGCTTTTCTTAAAAACCAAAGGATTTATAGAAAATTTGGAGCACAACTCTTCAGCTAACGCCTAAATTTGGAATGGCAGCCGTTGCTAAAGAATTAACCCTCCAGGGTCACGTGAAACAATGATCTTCCTCATCAAATTAAGTGGGCTCTTTTTCTACTTGACCACGACCTCTTCTGAGTTGTAATGATGAACATGTCCCAACGTCTTCATTCAGTTCTCATCGAATTATTCTTATTTGGTAAAAACCTGCTTAGATAATGTGACTCTTACTCATAAACAGTAAATTATGTTCCAGAAAAGTTAACAAAAAGGATGCTCTATCACTGGTGGCATTACTCAAAAGCAACTCATAATCCCCTTAGTTGATTGCCAATTAAACTTGATTGAATCTTACAAGTCAATTATGCTATTGATAATTAATTTGACACCCTAATCACTTGTTTATTGTCAGGAAGCATCCTTCACAAAACACTCAACAATTAAGCAGATTATAATCTGGAAAATCTAAAAATATTATCTGAGAATACTTCACTAAACAATAGTTATCATATAGGCGATCAATAACTTCAATATCCACTAGCAGAATGAATCTCCTAGTGAACCATCAGATTTATTATAATCAATAAAGCTGGTTAAGGTGAACTCATTTGAAATCCCAACATATCCCTCTGCTTGACCAGCTAATCCAGAAATGAAGATTTTCTCAGGGTCATACGCCACTTTGATTCTGACTAAGTCCTCCTGCATGGTTTAATTTGGAGTTCACTTTATCCATCTCCATCCCTTGCTCAATATGTCTCCAGTTAGTCCTTCTTCTTTGCGCATTTTCATTCTGTGTCCTCCTCATTGCCACCTCCAAAGAGCGTGGTTCCCACAGCCACATGTTGTGACAGCCTAGTTCAGGTGTTATTGCTGATAAAAAGGTATGAAAACCTGTTTCCCCCTGGTCAGGGTTATATGACACCTCACCATCTAAAGGATCTTTTTTTAGTACTAGATCACCATCTAAAGGATCTTATTGGGCAGCTTCTCCAATTCCTTGTTCCCTGTATTCCCACAGGCTGGGCTTCATATCTAAAGGGACTACTCCTGGAAAATTTAGTTTCAACCTGTCCAGATTATATTTATCTGTTTGCTTCTTCCAGAGCCTCAGTACTACTTGCGGCAGACCTAGTTTCAACCTGAGTTGGTCCTACTGATAACATAAGGGTACATAACCAGTTGCTTTTTAATGATGACAAAAAATTGAAATTTAATGTTTTTTTTGCATTTTTATATTTTCATATTTCTCCTTTATAACTTTATCTTATATTTAGTTTTCTTGTTATTTTTTCCAAATGTTATTTTGCCAATGGGACTTAACCTATAAGAAGGTTCAGGGATCCATCTTTTCGTTTTCCCAACTCTGGTTCAGCGGGTCATTTTATTTGAGATTAACCAGCTAACGTGGTTCAGAGGACTTCTTTTAAGACTTAACCACATATCATGGTTCAACGCCTCCACCTGGGACTTGAACAACACTAGGACTTGACCTTTTTTCTAGGTTCATTAGTCCTTCAGGAACATTGCACTTATTATTCCCTAGATCCAATACTTGAGATACTTCATATGGACCTAGTTTATTACATAACCATCTGCAATGTTCTTAATCATGTAGGTATCAGTCACTAACCTGGCCTTAACTTCAAACGGACCTAACCACTAAGCATCCAGCTCGTTTCTTCATATAAAACCATGGATGTTGCAACGGGCTACCCTATCACCACATGGTACTCCTGTATTGCTGGTCAGTTCTTGTCATCTTTCAACTTTACTTTAATCCTTTTTTTAGGCAGTAAGAATGCCTGTGATTGCAGTTTAATCATTAGATTTGCCAGTCAGTTCAGGTATTGTTTGGTATTCATCCCCACTGCTGGCTCTATGGCATAATAAAAATCAGTGGTAAGGCTGCCCTTCATCTGTAGAGTAATTTTATATGACGTTTTTCATGTCGCCATATGATGATTTGTGTTGTAGGTAAAAGTAACTGAACTTAGGTAAGTTCCCCAAGAGGAAGTTTTCCCTGTGACCAATTTTATTAGTGTTGTGTCTAGCGTTCTATTAACTTTTTCCATCATTACATTCGTTTTTGGCTTATATGGAATTAATACTACTACACTGATCCCTATCAATTTATTAAGACTCAGGATTACATAGAAGGTAAAATTTGTCCTATTGTTGCTCAAGATCACTTGAGGGTACCCATGCCTGTAAACTACTCTTTTAAAAATGAATTTTTCTGTGCTCACAGCATCAAATTTGCTTAGGGCTTTGGTTTTGACCCATCTAATAATATGATCTATTGCCACTATGATATATCTCATGCCTCCTGTGCTGATACTCAGGTGTCCCATCACGCCCATTGACACAGAGTGCTACACAAATCCAGGGTACAGTACATGTATCCTGTTATATTCTTATGAGGTTGTGGAGTTGGTATTTTATACAACAGGCCAGCTAGTTGGCGACATCATAATTGATTGATTCCCAAGAGTAGTACTGGCAAAAATGGTCTATGGTTTTCCTCAGACCACCATGGCCAGCGACTTTGTGCGTGGCTTGGATTAATTCTGCTTGTTCTGACGGCTTTGGGAATAAAAACGTTTACTATCAAACATTTTGAATAAATGTCCATTTTTTCATCTTGGTGTTATTCATTGCTTTCTTTAGCGCACCTTGATTCTCTTGGAGTTTATCCCTGACATTGCCTTCAATCATCCTTTAGAATAACTCATCTTCTTGATTATAGACAACTTGGATGGCAGGAAATCTTAATAATCTGTCAACGTATTATTGCGTTTCTCTGGCCTAGTGTAGTATCTCTAAATTGTAGGCTTGTAATTTTAAGGCCCACCAAGTCAGTCGCCCCTCTGGTTTCTTCAAGTTATGGAGCCAGTGTAAAGACAAGTGGCCTGTCACCACTTTAAAGTGTGTTCAGGGATGTACACTTAGAATTACTTGAATGCATATATTACCACGAGGAATTTTCACTTCCTCACGGTATAGATCCTTTCCACTGGCATTAGTGTTCAACTCACATAGGACACTAAATGTTCTTCCCCATCTTCATCCACTTGGATAAAAATTGCTAAAATTACAACTAACAAGGCATCAGTTTGGATGGTGAATTCCCAACTTAAAATTTGGTACTTTAAGACAGGACTGGTCATTAGATATTGGCTTAATTAATTGAAGAACTCTTGGCTTCTTCGTTCCACAAAAACTCTTTTTGGATCCCTCAATAAGTGGAATAAAGGCTCCACAATTTTCTGAGAAATTCTTTATACATCAGCGATAGTAGCTGACCATCCCAAGAAATACTTGGATATTCAAACTCAATTTGCTATTGAAATCCGTTTGATTGCCATAATCTTCTGCTGCTGGGGTTGCAGCCCATTAAAGTTGTTAACAAACCCAAAGTATTCAAGCTCCTTCTTAAAGAAGTAACATCTCTTTATCTTGGTTTTCAAGTTTGCCGTCACCAAGCACTTCTAAACTTTTTCTTTTGCTACAAATAGTCCATGAAGGTCCTGTTGAATATATTTATATTGTCCAGATATAATTAACACAGGATAGCTTCAGATCACTAAGGATAGAGTCCATTGATCTCTGGAAGGTGGCTGGCACGTTACACAATCCATGTGGCCTTTGGGCCATCTGGTAAAGTCCCTGTGTGGTAATGAACGCAGATTTTTCTTGGCCCTCCTTTGGCAAATCAATTTGTCAATATCCTGAAATTAAGCCCATCGCCATAAAGTATTTGGCGTTCCCTAGGAGATCAAGTGCGTCATTAATCCTCACAGTGGATATGAATCCTCATTAGTGATTTTGTTCAATTGGCAATTATTGATCACTACTTGATCTGATCTGTCCTTCTTTTTTATAACGAGGATCAGACTTTCCCATGGACTTGATGACAGAACAAGGAGCCCATGCTCCACTATCTTGCTGATTTCTTCACTGAACACAGCTTTAGCAGCTCTAGATCTTCAAACAGGTCTCATCCATATTAGAAAATAATCACCTGTGTTGACCTTGTGGATTACATTCTTTGCACATCCCAAGTCATGGTTATCTTGGGCGAATATCTCCCATTACTTCTCAAATAGTCGGAGCACATCCTCTTGCTGCTGTTCAGATAAATCAGCCAGCTGGTCTCAATATAATAAGCCGTTGACACTTTTGGAAGTTTCCACCATCAATCCCAATTTTGCTAGCGTTTCAAAAACATGAAATTTGATGATCTCTGATGTGGTTGTTAAGTGCAGAAATGTGAAGACTTGATTTTTTGCTATCTTAATTAATCTCTCACACATTAGCCAGAAGCACTTTTATTTTTCTGTGTCCAGGCATAATTATCCCCAGAACTACCCATTAGACGATTTTTGATTTCCTCCATGGCCAGTGACTTCTTCATATAGTTGCTCTGAGATTTCAAGTGTTAACTTTGTGTTAACGTTTAACTGCATCTCAGGTAGTATAATTTTCATCATTTTTGTTCTTAAGGTGTCCAGAGATTTTCCAGGAACTCCTTTAAAATTTCTTTTCGGTTTTGCCAACCAACTTTCAATGGATAGAAACAATGCCATCATTGTAAATCAAGTTTTTCAAAATTTTACTTCTTAGTCAGAGGAGGTTCTCAATCCCACTGATATATTAAGGGCAGGGTCCACCCCAGAATGGTCAGGGTATTCTCCACATAATTACATTTAGCCTCATGTTTTCTCAGGAACTCCATCCTGATAAAGTTATTATAATTCTGGTTTGCTAACATAATGGTGGGAGTTGATACCACAAGTGAACCAAACTTAATTGGCAGCGCATTGTAGGCTCCACAGGATATTGTCATATCTGTTTCAGCCATTCTGTATTCCTTACGGTGTTCTAGGTCTTGAAAATCTTCATTCATTTCATCAATTTGGTCAAAACAATATTGATAGGCGCTTCACAGTTGATAATTATCCTCACGTTCACTTAGATAACTATGATACCCACATAGGTATACTCAGAATATTGTAATAGGTTATTTAATGAGTAAATGGCGGCATTATATGCCAAATAGAGAGAATAGATTCTTTGCGTGGATAGATCAAGGAAAGATTCCTTGATTGCACTAATTGGAATGAATACGTTTGCCTCATCTAAACTCGTCTTGAGTAGCTCCTCCTGGTTCTCAGTTCTAATCTTGTCTTCTAGCTGATAAGCATACAATAAAGCCACTTCATTAATGATTTTTGGGTCAATCACCTTTTTGTTGTCTCGAGTGATGGCGTTTACATCCATATTAACAACCTGTTATATTGGGCCGGTTGTTTTATCATATAAGAAGAGATTGAAAATGTCTATATCGTCGTTCATAATGTTGGGAGAAAAGGTTTATCTGCAGTGCCATATTGTTTCTTCTCTAGACCATGGGACCTTTCCTGACTTCTAAATGCTTTCCTTCTCCTTCTCTTGTACTAAGGTAACTTGCTCCTTAAGTTTCTTACTCCAACATGGGCAGCTACGTGTCCAGGTTTATCATGCTGGTGGCAGCAGATTTGCATCTTGTCCACCTGTTTTTGTTTTTTGGTTTTGTTCACTAACCTGACTTAATTTGATTGCCCTATTCATCTTAACAAATTTTACGGGTACTTTGAGCTTAAGTCTGGATTAATTTTGAATGCTTGGTTTGGGGCTTCAAAAGTGGCTCCCAACATCTTCAATTAATCCACCATTTGAGATGTATACATTTGCATGATTAATGCTGAAGCCACTTTTTGGTGCAAATCAAGATAGTGCCTTACCTCCTCTTTCATTGAGATTTGGGCGTCATAATCTATTTGCACTTTTGTACCAGCCAGGATTTTTGATTCCTGATAATATCAGTCTGCAAAAGCTACTATGGACTCATTATTTTTTAAAATTGAGACTCCATAAAGTCATGCTTGCAGTTAGACATCCACATAGAGCTTCCAAATTCTAGCATGATGGCTTCCTTGGCCTCATGATAAGACCAATTATCCCCATTTAAATAGGGCAGCACCAGATTCTGGCAAAAGGTATTAAGGCAAATAATAATTGTTAATGTTTTTGGCAGTCCTTTTACTTCAACTATTGTCATCTCAAAAAGATGGAAAAACGCCTGTGCATTGACCCAGTGAAATGCGGGAATTTTGGCATATTTTGAAACTCTTTGGGTACTCCATTGGCAGAAATCCTTGGATGACGCCCAACTAATTGAGTAACTTTAGAGTGATCTCAGACATAACAACGAATGCTCATGCACCTTTCTTGATGGGGATAACTCCCTGACTGAAATTTCAGGAATAGTATCATTAGCTTCATTCGCTTTCACATGAGTTCAATCACACCTGTGATTCTATAATTCCTTGATACACTTCCACATGTGCGTCAAGTCCTCTTGAACCCAGCATAAACGCTCACTGTCTTCTTTGCGTTCATTCTTCAGATATAGATTGTCTATTAATTTGCCCTCCTTTCATTTTAAGGAGTCAACCTTCCCAGAGAGGTCATTATTGAATATTCTGACTTGCTCAACCTCTTCCTCAGCTTTTATCACCCGGTCATCAAGGCATTGAGATTGCCCTGTGCCACCAAGCTTAACACGTTCTGATTGACGTTCTCCACTCAATCTAGAGTTCAATAAGTTCACTCATACTGATAAATATTTTTTTATCAAATCTGATTTCTTTTTTGTTTAGATGATTTTAAATTTAAAGCTCAGCTATTCCAGTAGTGAGCACCAATGTATAAATTTTGGGGCTATGTGCTCAATCACTCTTAGCATCAACTGTTACCCTCTGGGATGCTCACCTTGACTCCCAATTCTAGTGCACAAGTTCTTGATAGTTGCGTTGATTGAATTATCCCTACTGACTGAATTAGGGAAGTAATAGTACAAAGACTTATACTTAAGTTGAGCTTTATTAGATCCGCGTTGATTTTAAAGTCCAAAGCTAAAATGGTGCTCGCCCTTCTTATCTTTAAAGGTATCTATGAAATGGCATGAAACTCTTTCATCCACATCTCTTAAACTGGTAGGGTTCTCATCCCTATTCTATTCTCTCAAGGCCCAGCTGGGATCTTGATACCAAAATACTTTAAACAAAGGATATCCTATCCTTAAACTTCTATTTTAAGAGCCAACTATACAAAAAAATATGAAAGTTTAAACTACAAAGGTAATTATAATTTTATATCAATCCTTACATGAGGGAAAAACGAGGGGGTATATAGGGAAATTGGCACTTTCGCTGCCTTTCAGCCTTGGATCCTTCTCCAAGTTATCAATAAATGCTTCCCTGCATTCATTACTTACATCATATTTTTTTAGAAGAGACTTCAGTTTCTCAACAACTTCACAAACTCCTCATGTCAATTAGCGACAAACCATAATTGACTTACATGAAATAAGTAAATAAATATAAACTGACACCTAATTACTCGCTCATAATAGAGATCATTCCCAATGATAATTAAGCAATCTGGCATATCAATCCAATGGATCATTCTAATAAATTATCTAATATTATTAGAACGATTCTACCAAACAATAGTTATCACCCAAAAATGATAACTCCCATATTTACTAGTGGGAAGAATCCCCTAATAATTAAGCACCTATTCCAATCTAAGAAGCTCAGTGATATAGGAATATCAAAATTCTGATAAAGGTCAAAAGAGTAAATGGAACATAATTTTAATATTATGCAAGATGGCTAATACAATATTTTACTTTGGTTCCATATCTCCCAAGTGCGTTGATGGATTACTGGATAAGATTTCATCTGAATATATATATGTCACCTAACATGCCTCATATGGAAGAAAACCTGTAATCCCTGCCTTTTTAGAACATGAAGTTAACAGTGATAGTACTGAAGAGATTGAAAAAAGTGCTAAGAAGATTAACCCAGAAGTTTATACAACTTCAGTTAGAGGCAATGAAAAATTCAGCCAAGATGGTTACAAGAGAAGGTCAAGCAGCAAATGCAACCTGCCAACCTTTACCCGCCTTTGAGATTTTGGACTTATTCCTGTACTATCAGAATCACCTAGCACCCTGAGGAAGAGAACTAGTTTCCATCTGGGATAAGCTATATGCTATAGCTTGCAAACTTGGGAGTAAATACTCAATCAAGTCCTTAGAAACTATAGTAACTATCAGCCATCTACATAACTGATCCTTGCATAAGTACTCCTTTTCCTGTATTTTTGAAGGGAGTGATGTCAGATTTCAGTATATCAGTCATGATGGAAAATATTGACCAGTTGTCTCACACAACTGAACTGGCACATAGACCTGAGAAGGTGTTTAAAGAAACTAATTCAATAAATAACATGGAAAATAATTAATCTTAGAGCTCAACCTAATATTAGAAAAAGTCCATCAATCAAATTGAGCCTAAGATACTCTGAGATTAAATCCTGATTAATTAAAATGAAGGATCAATAGAAGGTCAGTTGACAACTACTAAAATGGCACTCAAGGGAGTAAATTAAGGTGAACCTGAAAAAGGGTAAGAATTAAGAATCTGACAACCAATTACCTAAGTGATACTAAGTCTCATCAGAATTGTATATCTAACTTACAATTATAACCTATCAAAATATGCTATAATTACATTATAAATTTTAGAATGGAAGCTTCCTGGCTAAGAGCCTGCCATCTGGATTTCCCCATCTTTAATTTTATTGATACTTTTCCTTTTGGGGTTTATATTATTATATGAAGATATAAAAACCCTCTTTTATAATGTAATAAAGTTATGTCATTAAATCTATATCTCGTTTTAGTACTTTACTTCAATAAGTCTATTTCACTGTACTTACCATAGGATGATAATCTAGCTGATGAGCTATAAGCGGTGACTTGGAGCCCTTTAAAATAAAAAATACTTGTCATGCATCTTAGACATTTTCAAGTAATGACTGCTGGGCTTCTTGGGAACAGCACCATCAAGCTCAAAAATGGAAGCCCAACAATCAACTTAATTAACTATAGTCCTGATTTGCAAAATACATTGAGGAAGTGGGTATTCAAGATCTCAATCAATAATGCGACTTTTGATCCTTTTTAGGGGATGTAAGGCATGTGACTTTTCAATAATCTCTAAATTAATTATGCTTAAAACCTGGGTAGCATAAGATTTAGGTACATCTTCTTATCCATCTCATTCCATGGTCGCTTGTTGACTTCTGGTAATGTCCAACGCCATGGCAATACTTTGATCAGGTCTTGAGTATGGATATAACTACATTTATCTACTGTCATTTGGACAAAACTGAATGGTAACAGTCAGTAGAGCATCTTCCTTTTACTGCCAAAGTTCTTTTCCATGACTGTCAACCTCTTGAGATGTAACAAGGTCCACAACTGGGCGTAGTTTAGGGCAGGAGGCAGCGTAATTTCCCTTAGACTAACAGGTTCAACAAGCTATCTCAGCTAGGTTGCAGTTATTTCAAAACTTTCCTCAACGGGGAGGGAAGCTCTCCATACTTTCTCTGCCGTCATTCACTCACAGAGGTCAGCTGATTCGCGCTTCCATATTAGTTGGCCCAAATGTAACTTTGTATCTCTTTAGATGTTTAAAAATAGAGAGGGTAATTAAAATCTTACACTAGTGCCAGAAGCAGAGAGAGATGTAACTCTTATTAATTTTTGGCGTATAGGCTTGATTCCGCCAAGTTGGTTTGCACAGGGTATTAGCCACTGAGCAACAAAATTGGATGATATGAAGATCGCCAATTTACTAATAAAACTCAATAAACTATATATGGAGCTATCGCCCCTTATTTTGACCTTTATATAATATAAATCGCAGACTTATCTGCAATTACTCAACCACATGAAAAAGATCCCCTTTTCAATCCTTCATGTGACTCCTTATATCTCAGTTCCCCAAGCTGGATGCATCCTCAGCTAGGTAATCTTCAATTCGTCTTTCCTTTTCTAGGAACTCTCATTCATATTGAATCTCGGCATAAATCCCCTCAATTTGCCGAATGGTCGTCATTTTGATCAATTATAATTCACATACCATTTTTCCATAAAACTTGAGACTCGTCTTGATTCCCCCTCTGATCCATTGATATGGGTAGTGTATCATCCAATCATATCAACTTTCCTGACAACTCTGGATAATTCTTTATGGCATTTTAAAGAGTGACCTTGACGCCAAAGTTTGCCATACTTTATAACCAACAACACCTGTCTTGATGGTAAATTTTATCAGCAAACTTAGTAATATTATTTTATTATTGAACTGAATGGTCATAAATTCAGTCTTCTGAATAGCCATGCATTTAAGACTTCCATACTCTTGTAAAACTGCGTTTTCCACATCAGAAAAGTTTTAATGTTCATCAGGTAAGTATGAAATGATCAGATATTGACTCTGGTCATCTAAATATCTAATCATATTAGTGGCATAAAAAAGTCATCAGCTCCTTGCATGGTCATGTTGAACATTTTCAAGGATAATTATACATTCCTGTGCTTGTCAAATATAGAAAGATTTTTTGGATTAGATTGCTGGAATGCTGGGTAGTAGCTTCCTGATCCAGATGTCATTGTTGAAACATCAACCTGAGGTCCAGGATTACTAGTCTAAGGTTGACTCTGCTCAGGAGCTGGTGTCTCCAAAAAAGGAGGCAAAGCAAACAATGATACCAGTACAGAACATGTAAGTTGATGCACAGATTCTAGTTGGTTTCTTATTTGCAGACTCTTCTCCAAATAGCTCTGAACAAACAGGAGTCATAGTTTGATGAGAGCATTGGCATAATTCATCCTTCATCTCACCATAAATTTGACGTTTACAAGAGTTATGGTTCTCCTGATCATTAAGGCATTGCTGCTTGAACTGTTTCAACTCAGTCAGAAAATCGCTTTTACAAACAGTGGGCTCCACTAGTGTTCCAGGCCAACTATTATGGTGACTGGTTGACCCTTTGCCGTTTCTCCTTCATTGGCATATCAACCTCCTAAAAATACGCATCCAAACCACCAACACAGCAGACCAACGACTTTGCCTCAGCCCCAGGGTCCTTGGTGTGCCCCAGCAAGTCCTGCTCCCATCCTGGTTGGCTATGGCACTCCTGCGCTGCACCCCGCAGGGTTGACAGCCAGTCAGCACATTGTCATTGGTGGTCAGTTGTCCAGGTTCCCACTGGTTCCTCATAGGAAGGAGGTATAGGAACTAGCAACGTCAGCCACTCCAGGCGCATCACCCTACGCCTACTTCAGGGATCTCCAGTACCATCTTCCCTTAAACTAGTTGACAAGCTAATAACAACTAAAATCAGATGGGCGAGAGAGATCTTTAGTTGGAGGGAAGAATGACTATTTATACTATAGGCTACTGAGCCTATGAAAACCCTTAGCCATCCCATCTAAAACTTCAATAAATTGTCAGTCATTTATGGTACTGATTCCCTCCCAATCCGTTCATCTGATTCACCAGTAATTAGATTAGTTCTACTCATCATTGGCACAATTCTCCAATTGATTGTATATAGATTTAATAATAGAATTATACTTTTCAAGCATCCTTAGAATGAGTTGCCAGTGCTCCAAAATAGTCAGCAAAATCAAAGGCGAACAATTGGTAATAAATCCATCAGCTTTCCTCCAGAAATTCCCACAATGACCCACAAATGGCAATTGGTGGCAAATGCAGATTCCGTTAAACCTAAACAAATCAAAAATTATAACATTAAAGAATATAAAACTAGGTAATAAGCTGGCAATCACGCCCGACTAACTGACACCACTAATTCTGATATTATTAGGAGGAATCCATATGGTTAAAGTTTGCAACAAACTCCATGAGGCTTGTTTGCATGTCACACACTAGTGTACAAATCGAAAGTTCACTCTTATTAGTAGTCCATGTTACAAAGCTTGCAGACATGATGACATAGCTTGTTATTTGACTGAAGTAGTTCTTATATTCTTGTTGGAACGTCTGGACTGACCCTCTCAATGCTTTTTTGTTCTTCTTTGTTTAGCACTAGTGGTGCTCAACCCAAAGGGGAGCTGTCACACATCTTTATTTGCAATTGAGCCAAAGAAAGGGATTATTGTGGATATAAAATTCCCAATATAGTTCCTAAGTTAATAGCCTAGAAAGCCATATTAGACAGCGAGGAAGCTTTGTGGAAACTTTTGTCTTGCACCTGCTTTAGCTGGTGAACCATGGAGGACAACATCAGGATGGGAGCATCAGCGACATGGGGCATAAGGAGGTATAATTGTGGGTTTTCTCATTTATATAGCAGGGGTGTCCATTGCCTCAACGTATTGAGCAAGTTGATGCTCAGCAAAAGTGATGAGAGCTGGCACACAAGTAAATGACTTGATACGCCATTGGGTTTGGGGATAATTGGGGTCAAAAAGAGAAGTTATTTGCCATGTCAATTCAAGTGCGGCTTGCACCAAAAGTAAGCTCCTCAATTTCATATTTTGAATCTCCATTGAAATTTGAGGTAAATTTGGGATAGGAATACCCTCAATTAGTGGTTTCATCACCCCATGGAGATGCTGGCGGAGGAGGGTGTTGGCAGGGGCAGCTGCAGCTTCCACTGCCATTTTATATAATTTTATAATTTAGGAATCCGTTTTTAGAGCGAAAATGGTGGGGCGCAAATCAGGAGGATTGATAAAAACTCCTCCAATATGAAATCTGGCTTGACATTAAATGGCCAGTTGCTTTCATCAATCCAATCGAGACACTTGAATGGATTAAGCTTGGCCAGCGCTGGCACAGCCACAGGAGTTGGTGCGGTGGCATGCTTTGATGTTCTTCATGTCTGTTTGTTGAATTTAAAATTGTTGAAACTCAGTCAGGATGTGGTTGGTGGTTTCAATATTGCTTCCCAAATGATGTGCAGCCACCCCCCATTTCACGCTGGGTATATTGATTGAGTGCCTCAATAACCTCACACTGATGAAGAATGACCCACATTATGACATGGCTATGTTCAAACTCCTCCCTGAGGCGAGTCATCCCTTGAATAATAATGGTTGACTCCATGGTTGTACACGACTTGATATCCTATGTCCAACAAATTCTAATTTAGTTGATTGATAAGTTCTATTTATTTGGGGAGGGTCGACCAGGGGACAAGAACTTCCAATATAGTGGGGATAAACTAATGAATTTGAAAATTAAAAGACACCCCAGAGGGTTCAAGGCACCTCTTGTTGTCTCCAGGATCACCAAGTTTAGGACGGTAGGGGGGTTATGCTGGCTTATCCTTGGATACAGCATGAGTGAAGGAAAGAAAGAATCTTTAGGAACCATATAGAAACTATTTATTGATTGTCCTTCTGTTACGTGGGGTCATATTTCAAACAACCATGCTTGGAAATGTTCCAATATATGGCACTGGAAACGATTGATTGTTTCTTAGATTGTAGGCGTTGCTCCTATGAACGATTCTAGTACTATCATATGGATCGTCCATAGTGCTATTGCTACTATTAACGCCCGGAGGGATGGGTGGATAGGTGACTTCATGTTTAGAGTGAACATGTTCCTAACTAGACTGAAAGGTTGTCTACTTTCTTGGCGGAATAGGCGCATGACCTCTTTCCTTAAACCACTGATGTTGGACATTGTTTTAAACGTGTGCTAGGCTTCCATACTGACCACATATTGTAAATGAGGAATGGGCAGCATTTGGCCGTTCTGCTGTGCGGTACACTCTCCTCATGCATCTCCACACATGTGCTCTTATCCTGGGTTGAAGTATAGGGTGATGTGTGTATCTCTATACTCTTCTTTGGGTCTCCAGGTTGTATGGTATATCCATATGGTCCAGGTAATCAATCCTGGCTATGGTACTTGAAATTCTGCATATTATGTTATCTGATTATTTGGCCATTAATTTCTGTCTGTTAGTTAGCCTTGGGCGTCCTCAGTGACTGGTTTGGCCACATATGTGGATCTTCTACGTCGCTCTTCTCATGGCTAGGAGTATTCATTTGAAATATGCAGGAGTGCCATGTGGTCCTGCAGCTGTAGGATGGGACGCCAGATACTTGATTAATGTGTTTAGGTGATCTGGGTTTCTTAATTAGAGTGCTCGTGTAAAGTTATATCTTGCTGTTATGGCCCAATGTATATCTGGAAGATCTGGGCTAGTCACTTGAGCTATCCATGATCCTAGTATATGGGTCGCTTGCTCTACATAACTAGTAATACCCATACCTCCAATCCTTCTAGAGCCAAATAGGGTTTCAAGGCATACAGGGGGGTTGTGGTTGGACCAAAGCCATCCTTGTAATAGTGCGTGAATTGTCTTAAAGAAGGTCGGTGAGAAAGCAATTGCATGGGCTTCCATATGATTGATAGAATCATAGAGTTGGCTACCATAACCCTTCCTGTTAGGCCTGTTTGATGTTCATGTAAAGAGGCAATGCATTCTTTGATTTTATCTAGAAGTTGATTTTCCATCATGGAGTTGGCGTAGCCTCATGCTTCCAACCATACCTCCAAGTGACAGACAGGTCCAGCTGTCAGCTTGGTGGTGAAGGGAAGTTTCAGTGGGGTTATTGCTGATTTTCGCCTCCTACGTCTGGTGAGGAGTCTTGATGTTGTATTAGTTTGTTGTCCCAGGGTAGATGGCGTCCAATGAGTCTGATATTTCCCCAGGAGTATGATTCCGTTTTCTCAGTGTGAAGTGATGCGTTGCTTATGGATGAGTAATCTTGTATTACCTTCTCATTATGCAAGCATCCTGATTGTTGGATATTTCCACCACACAGTCTTCAGCGAAGGCCATCATTTTGACTGGTGGTTGGCCCTTGACATTGATTCCCTTGAGAAGTGTATTTGTGTTCTGGATTAGAGGATTCAAGCTAAAATTGTAAAATAGAGGACTTTAAGGGTCTACTTGTTTTAGTCCTCTCTGTGGGATGCCTATTTTGGTTAAGAAGGCTGCTCCACGCACAGCCATGGTGACTGACTCTGTGAACAACATCACACAGTTTATGAATCTATTTGGGAGTTTGAATTTTTGAAGATAGGCCATGAGATAGGTCTAGTTAACCTCTGTCATTTACCTTCTGTTGGTCAAGAAGACAAGCGCTCCAGAGGTTTTGGACTGGCAGACATTTGCAACTGTGTGGATGTTGTCCCATATGGATCTTCTTGGAACAAATCCATATTGTGATGTGGATATCGCGTCAGTTGCAATTTCTCTTAGTCGTTTGGCCATGATTTTGGTAATATTTTTGTGTCTGTGTTGGTTAGGGAGATTGGGCGCTGGTTGGATAGGTTTAGTCTGTCTCCTTTTTTGAATAAGGTGACAGTTTAAGCTTCTTTTGCCTCCAAGTAGGAGTCATGTTTCCAAAATACACTTTTTCATTGAAGCTAAAAGGATGTTAGAATTTTAGTAAAATATTTTATAAAATTCATAGGGAATCCCAGCAGGTCCAGGGTATTTCCCTCTTGGTGCACCGCTTACTACTTCCCATAATTCCTCGTGCAATATTAGGTTGATTAAATTTTTATTTTGAGCTAAGGTGTCAATAAGTGCGCTTATGAGAAATGTTTGGTTTTTTATGGTTTGACCGGTTTGGATTTATATAAGTTTGTATAAAACCTGTGAAGTTAAGTCATGACTTCTTTGGGTGTTTTTGATATGGATTTGTCCGGTCATCAGACCTGTGTGCAAGCTATCATATTTTTCTGGGTGTGGAATTGATAGAAAAAATAGCTCAAGCAAGTGTCTCCATCTTTTATGTATTTTTATCTGTATTGAACACCAACTTGGTGTTGGCGTTTGTGTATCAGGGTGTTTAACTGAGCAGAAACCTCCGTCCATTTGCAACCCCATCCAGGGCTGTACCCTGTGCATGGGACATTGTTTTCTAGGTGGTTGATTTCTGTCAATGTGTGCTTGATAATGGCTGAAGCTGCCCTGTATCTTCTATACGTTGTGTGCTTGATTTGTTGGGTTGTTGATTTTTTAAAAATTTTTCCAGGTGGTTAGTGGGTCTGAACAGAAAAGAGTTTGAAAATCCTTTGTTGAGGATATTTCCTCCATCCAGGATTGAAATTCTGAGTCAGCTAAACTTTCTGGGCATATTATGCACCACCTGTGTGCTTGTTTAGTTGTTTCCGCTGGTTTGTAGGACATTGAAACTAGCCAATGGTCAGAAAATTCGATTTTTGTAGTTTTGAAATTTTTGAATTTGGTGACAGAAAATTTAGTGGTGCAATTATCATGTCTATCCATGGCATAGAGATAAGTGCACCATTGTGTACATGTGGGTGTGTCATGTTTTGTAGTAGGGATGACCTTTTTGATAACGGGTTAATAGTCTCAGGGTGGCCTTTAGTACACAAAGTTCCACTTGCCCTTGTGGTACCTCCATTGTGTATGGCCATCGGTAAGTATCTGGGTTAATTCAGAAGTTCATGTATCCCATAAATAAGTGTTTTCTGGAAGATGGAGTTTTGTTAGAGCTTTTAAAAACTCTCGTCAGTCCAGTGCACAGTTCAGTGCATACACACTGGCTATTGCGTGCACTTCGGTGCCATGAGAAGGTAATGGCTGGTATGTGGCCATCCATGAATAAATTTTTACTGCAAATTTAAAGTTTTGGTTCATGCGTACTATCACCCCCATAGTGTTGTAACCAGAATGATATTGTTGGGAGGAGCATGTTTTCTCATGCCTCCTCCTCTCTTTGTGGACAGTGGGTTTTCTGCACTGCCAGGATATCCACAGGTGGTTTTTGTAGGAGACTCAACTTCTTGCCAAGGACGTTAAGGCCTTGAGTTCCACTATGTTCAGCATCCCTATCTCTACTGAGACGCCCAATGCGCCTCAGGAGCGGTTAGCAGGGCCCCCTGGCCCTACTCCCTAGCTCACATTAATCTCCATTGCACCTCTGCTGCGGAGAGCATAGCCATGAGTAGGAGTTGGGGTGTATTCTGCCCTTTCATTGACTCTGTTTTTGCTCCTCTCTTGCCTTTTCTGGTTTTCAATTTATCATTGTGGTGCACTTGTGTGCTCTTATTGGCTGCATTATTCTCTTGCGCATTCCATTGTTGATTTTCATTTCTGATTGGGTTATGATCCACAATTTTGAGGGATTCACTGAAACCCTGTTTTGCTGCATTTATTTTCAAATTGGGTTCCACCAAATTTTAACTTTTTTTGATTGGTTGTTTGGTTTTCCGCAGGATTTGATTGGTTCATTAATTCAAATTCAACCATGTTTTCTGGATCTGTTCTGGTGATATGGATAATTCTGCCAAGGCCTTTGCCTTGGCCACGGCCAGCTTGCAAGCTTGTTTAGCCATTATTCGTTTTTTGGGGAAATTGAGTCAATTATTTTATATTGCCTGTGTTCTCCCCAGTAGAATTCTTGTGTGGTATCTGTGACTTTGGCGTACTCTGAGTCATCTTCGCCCATTTCCTCATCACAGATTTTTTTATTCTCTCAGGCCTTCTTTTATGGGGCAAGCATGAATCTTGTGCAAAAGGCCTGGCAGTGGTTGCATATTTGGTGCACATTCTCTACTGTTGCGCAGAATAGTTGGGATTTTTTCCCATGAATAGTGATTGATGTGATGTGGGGGATTTTTGTGATATCCTCCACTACCTCCTGGTTCAAAGAAATAATTTGTGATTGCCTTTCCAGTGATAAGGGTCAGCATCAACTGGAATCTTTGCATCTTGAATTGTTTAATTTCTCCATAGGCTTCCAAGCCTTCTTGGAGATGTTGTTTGACTACTGTGTGAACCAGTGTAGTCAGAAGGTAATCAAAAATAATAAAATATCTTTTGACTCTTTCCAACGTGTGCATTTGGTCATTACCAAATTCTGATTGTCAGGAAGGTTTAGTAACACTCTGACCTTCGCTGCTTCAACTGCTTCTTCTGCAGTTTTGAACCTAAGGTCTACCCAACCCTTGCGGATAGTATGGGTTTTAAATACACCATGTGCGGGAAAAATTCAAGTTGGACTTCGCCAAACTTTTACCACATTGTCAGTGTTTCTATTCCCTAGAAAACTCACATCCCATGTTCCACCAATGACAGTAGTTGCTAGTGGGATACTTCCATGTAACTGCAGTATTTTACCAAAAAAATCATGAAACCCACAGGGTACGTCACCTCAAGTTTTTTGTTTTTACTGATATTTTTAATTGTGCCTGTGCGCTTGGTACCTTTGGTAGGTGCAGATCCAGGTCTATTGCTCTTTACCACGTTTGCCCAATTCTTTAATTTATTACTCATACTCATCTCACCTGGTATTGATTATCAAAATGTACTATTTGAATTAAATCATATTACTAAAAGTGACTGTAATTAGTAAAAAATTTTTTTGATTAATAAGTTCATCCAATCATTTCAGAATTTGGACAATAAAGGTTGTGGTTGTCATTGACAGCCTGGCGAACAACTTGAAAGCTGGTTTTGAGCTGCCTAAACAGGTCTTGCAGCAATTCCACACTTTAATGGTTTCTGTTAAAAAATTCTATTATCAGCACGTGTTGGCAAAAATGGTCAACTAAGAGTTTTGCACTAGAGGTGAAGGTCCCCAGACAGGTTCTTCCCAATATGAGATAGGCTATTATTTTGTTGTAGTATTTGTTATTTAATAGGGACCAGAAATTCTCACATTTTGAAATCAGCTGGTCCTGATTCTGCTGAAAATAGAATAAAGCGGGCACTAGATAAGATTGTTTATAGCCAAATATCCAGAATACACAAAGTAACGCAACCTCAATCTGTCTCACTTTCTTCACAGTGAACATATAAGACTTGATGATCTCAAATACGAGGAGATTAATAAAATCTGACTTTCCAGTAATAGTTAATAAAGAGAAGGAGGAAAACATTGAAATTGACAGATTAGCTATTCATGCCACCTTCCCATTTTTGAGTTATATCAATCAAACGGTTTATTTTATTTTTATGCTACTAAAGCCCCCTAAAGGAAGCAACACTTGTGTAGCGCAAGATCCCTTTATGCGCTACTTGAACACATTTTTGTTGGATGGTTCAACTCTATCTAATCATATATCATTACTACTGATAAGTTTATTAATCCTCTAGTATAGGTATGACTATCCAAAGATCTACATGAATAAACAAAAAGTTTGACAAACAAGGCGATTCTTTATTTAGAGTAAGTAATTAAAATATAAACTTATAAACTATTTGAGGTTTACTGCACTGGTTTAAGGTTTGCGTTAGTGATACTGTTAATATACATATTAATGGGTAATGTTGTCCATTGCATAAAACAATTACCCTAATTGAGTTCTTCACAACCAACATGGGTAATTATTCACTGTTAAACAGGTGCTTAAACTATTTCTCTTTGCAACTGGATTACACTTCTAAATAAAGAAAATGATCCTTCAATTCTTCCACAGGAGTACTGAAGAACAACTTGGATGGGGAAAATAATACTTTACTTCAAATCACAAGAGATATCACAAACAAACAAATAAGAGAAACTAACTCTTCCACTATATTCCCAAGAGCATAATAAAGATAGTATAACTATCTAAATGTTTTTCCAAAGAAGTCTGTACTACTACTGTTATCCTTTATTGAGATAAATATAAAATATATATATAAGGAATCCAGAGCCAGGCTCTTCTGTTAGCTCTACAATAGGAATGACATTCATCATCAATGAACATAGTCTTTAGGAGCCATCTAAAATGATGATTATTTCATCTGCATAATCAGATTCTGCTGCTGACTAGGTCACAATCCCTTCTGGATTGGATTTATATACCATGTGTCACAACGCCTTTATCCAACCCCAGCGGATTAACTTATTAAAATAGCAACCTGCTTAGGTTTTATATATTTTCCCCATTAATATCAGGTCATGTTTTTTAGGCTCATCTGAAAGTTGCTGCCAATAAAAGCATATTAAACGCTTCAACAACTTCCAATGCACCCTTATTGATTGATGACAAGCCCTGATCAATACATGCATGATACTTCAATTACCAATATCCAAAACGGTAACCAAACATTTTCAAAAATTGTTGTTGATCATTTCTCATGGAACATTAATATTTCCGCAGAAATGAATTTTAAAAAGTATGTAAATATTGACTAAAGGATATAACCAGACAATAGTTACCAATCAAAGTGATAACTCCAAAATTTGCTATAGGGTTTTATAATTAATCAACACCAGCGGATAAAACTTGCATTACATAATATTCTAATAATCGTGGATATTGTGAGCATTCCAAAAGTTCAAAATATCACCCAGCATGACCAAATTATCTATAAAAGATAGAAGTTTGGAGGCAGACACTTCTTCAATATGTGGCATAATTAAGCCAGCATGGTAAAAACTAATTTTGATAAAGCTAGATCTTTTTCTCCTTGCTCAATGAATTTTTTCATGACTATTTCTTGCAGAGCAATTGCACTTCTTCTTATTATGTTTTCTGCTGCCTCTTGCAGTTGCAGTACCATGACTATACACTACACCAGAACTACTTCAGCCAATTTTTCTGACAATATTTTTCTGAATACCTTTATCTCCAGGTCAGGGCTCTCATGGCTACACACCATACCAGGATTAATTAGTTAATCTCAACATTAAATTCCTTAACGCCTGTCTCTCCAGGTCAGGCTTCTAATATTTTGATCAGCGCAAAACTTCAAGTTCTCCTTTCTCATAACTTATACCAGTGTTCCCAGTTTCACCACAAGCTTGCCCTGCAAATTTTCACACTCACTTGATTTTAATCACTACTTTTGTAGTACATCCCCTTCTACACACAAGGCTATGGAAGGTGGGAACAATGCTATATTCACATGATCACAGCAAAGTAAAAACTTATACTATCTTTATCCTAAAAAAATCTTAGTTTTTCAGGAGACTTTCCTTTAAATATAATTTTTTTATAACTATTTTTCTCTTTTTATATCTTCGCTTTATATTTTTTATCTTATACTATTATATATATATATTCTTCTATATCCAATACTTTAGTATTTGATATGGACCAGATTAATTATATAAACAACTACAATGTTCTTTATTTTATAGCATCTGTTGCTTTCTTGGCAATGATATCAAAATGACTTGACCATGTGGCGTCAAACTTATTTCTTATTCCAAATCCATGGGATTCACAATAGGCTATCCCATCACCCACATATATTAAGTGCCAGTCAATTTTTATAATCCTGTTTTTTCTCTCTAATTCTTCACTTTAATGTCATATCAAATTCCTGTGATTGCAATCTGATCTGATATTTGCAAGTTGGGTTAATATTATTACGAACTCATCTACATAGCTGGTTCTACTGCTGAATAAAAATTGACAGTAGTGAAGCTTTTCTTCTATATAAAATTTTGAATAACGTTTTCCTGTCAATGATGACAGATAATGTATGCTAACGTGTTTGAACTTAGATAAAATCCCCAAGTGGAGATTTTTTTCTAAGTTTTACGGCTAGAGTTGGATTAATTCTTTCTACCATTTCATTTGTCTCTGAGGAGGTAAGTAACAGAAACCACTCCTCTGATTCCAATTTAATTTGTTCAACCTTGCGATCATGTAGGAAGCAAAGTTTGTTCCATTGTCACCAAATAATAGCTCGAGCATCCATGCAGGTAGACTAATTGGTCCATTATGAATCTGGCGGTGCTCATTGCATCTACCCTGCTCAAGGCCTTAATCTTGACCCATTTAGCAGATGATCTATTGAAACTATAATGTACTTTACTCCCCAGTACTAACACTTAGTGGCCCCATCACATCTATTTACACTATGTGTCATGTGAACAAAGGGTGCACTAGCTGACATCTTGTTTCATTATTGTGGGTATTGTGGAGTTGACATTCCACACAGCAGGCTATATATTTCACATCATCATTATTGAGAAGTTGTTATGACTGGATGATATGCTATACATTCTGGCGGATTAGAAATTGGAGTTAAGATGAGTCTCAAGATTGAACTGAAAAGTTATATGGATGAAAAGAAAATTTATCAAAGTGTCAATCATTTGAAAAATTGAGGGAAATTTTTCCAAAACCTCGAGATATACAAAATTCCTATAAAGGGAAAACGAATAAGAGATAACCAAGCAGAGGATGCATTCATCTCAAGACCAAGATTTAAGTGTTGAATGAAAGATTGAGAGGGGAAGGATTTTGGAGGTTTTGGCAGATAAGTCTGCAATTATTAGCGAATTAATAAAGTATCAATAGGGGTGATCACTCCATATATCACTGATCAAGTTTTTATTAGAGTTGGCAATCATCAAATAATTCGATTCAGTTTCTTAGTGGCTAATACCCTGTATAACCAACTCAGCGGAATTAAGCCATTACGCTAAAAAATTAACAGCGATGCTAACTACATGGGTTGTTTCCCCAGTCATTTTGGAAGCCATTTCAGCTGCTCCTCACAGCTGGAGCACAGAGCAAGGCGAAGCTGTTTGAATTGAGAAATTACTGCCTTTAGTCATGATGGGAATATGCACGGATATTACAAGCTTTTTTCCACCATGGAAGGTGCCTTGGATCAACAGAAAGTGAAACTGTTGCTGTCAGCTTTTAATGTGGAGAGCGCTAATCAAGTCACATGTTACCTTCCAAATACTTCAGCATCTTATGAAGTAGTAAAAGTGACTGTTCTCTAGCTGCTTGGGGGCATGGCTAAGATGGCTCAATGAAAGGCTGACTTCCTGACTGTACAATTCCACCAAAATGAGTCTCTGTTAGAATTTGCTAAACAATTCTCGGTGGAAGCAGATGTGTTAATAGGAGCCAACATTTTATCTACTGAGGACATAGGTATAGTGATGACAGCAGCAGTCAAACCATATCAGGAATTACTTAATGTTATGTCTCACATTTTAAATGAAGATGCGGGGCTTATTTAATTTGTGAACACTTTACATCATCTCTCCATCACGTTCAGTGCCCCCAATGTAGAGTGAAAGACCTCTGCTGTCACTGCAGCATACTCCTTAGGATATGGGCTGCAGCAACTGAGCTATAAACCATTGGAAAATTTTTGTCCATCTTATATATCAGTGGATCCCTTTCATCCTATTTACACTAAGTCGACCTGTCCCCAACCTTCCAATAATACCATTAAATTTTCAAACTGCTCCTTACACTACAAGTTATAGAAGTTAACCCTTTATGAATGCTTTCTTTCTCTGTGGACAAAGAGTTCATTATGCGGGTGATTGCCCCGGCAACCAGCAGGTATTTGAGACGCCATCTGGGAAGATTGAGCAGGGAAAAGCTTGAGTAAAGTAGAGACGGGACGCTCTACCTCCAATAATTCAAAATGTAATTGTCCCTAACGATTCTCAAGAGTCTCTTTGCATAGGACTCAGAACTTAGCTGGACAACTTGCTATACCAACAGCTTCCATCGGATACCCCAGCTTCTGTTCAAGAGAGTGGTTATTTACCCCCAAGCTCTAAGTTCCGCCAGGATGTGCAGAAACCATATGCATGGCAGATCCTGGAACAAACTGGAATAAGCAACGCGGGACCCCCAATGGACGTTGCCTCTCTAGTATGGGTTAATGTAGCAATTATGGTCAAATGTATCACTATGGAGTATCCTCATGTCATTATGGGTATATCCTCCTTCCTTAGTAACATAAAGCCTTTAGACGTCCATGTAATAAACACTGATGGTTTTTCTTATTTGGAGTGCATCTACTGTGACATTTTTTTCTGAACACAAAAATACAAGCTATAATAGATACTGGGGCCCCAGTGAATATAATCTCTACCAGGATGGTGAATATACTTTCTCTAAAGCCAGATGTAGATCACAGAGTAGTATACGGGACTGCGAGGACACAAAGTACTGTGTCCAAAGTAGCATACAGCACGTTACCTTTGCAATTTGGATCAGTCAGAAATTCGCTCCAGAGGTGGTTCTACTTGTTAATAACTACAATATTCTAATTGGTGCGGCATTCATGAGGAGATTTAAGCTGTGGTAGATATGACGAAGGAAACCCTTAGTATTTTGGGACAACAGATTCTCATTTACTTTACCTCTGGTGGAATCCCAACGGATCCATTCTTCTCCAGTCAAATCAACTTGGCATACAGTGATGGGTGATTCCTATCTGAAACTTCTTAATGAAGCAGAAAATAAGAGCCCTCCCCAACCATATCTATGAGTATAAATAGATTCTGCTCCAAGCAGCGAGCGCTTTGAACCTACCATCTGGGCACCAGTGTATAATAGGAACTGAGCTCAAATTGATGTCCTCGAAGGGCTATACAGGGAAATTATGGGGTTCCACCAGCAATCACATATTGAACCACATGTGGCTCCATGGCCATTGTTACCAGGAGATGGGGAGGTGAAGGTACTACTAGCAAACCTACAGAAGTAGATGATAGCAATTCAACAGCACCAAGTGGTGGCTTGTCTACAATTGCTCCTATTACTGTGGTCTGGCGTATTCATGATTTTGGATCATGGGAGGACCTTGGCCTAATGGCAAATCTACCATTTGGAATAATGACAGTGGTTCCACAGGAAGCACTTACTGGATTATAAGCGGAACAGCAAGATAAGGCGATAGTTTTAGAAAAATATTGGGATATATTCACATACGATGATCATGATTTGAGGTGCGCCCAAGGGGTGGTACATCGGACAGATATGGGGGACCACCCTCCCATTTGATTGCGGCCTATTAAACGCTTAAAGTCGGTGTAAGAGGTTGTCTCCAATGAGGTAGATAAACTTATCAAACAAGGGATGCTAGAGCCATCAAAGAGCCTGTGGGCATTGCCAGTGCTCTTGTAAAGAAAAAAGATGGCACGAAATAGGTGGTTATTGACTATCAGAAGCTCAATAGCATAATGAAGAAAGATTACTACTCCCTTCCATGTATTGATGATGTGTTAGATAGAAAGGGAGGGGATAAATATTTCTCTTCCATGGATTTGATCTTGGGGTACTGGAAGATCAAATTTTCATTGGTGAAATGGGAGAAATGTGCTATCATCACTTTAAAGGGTATTCCAGCCTACTTGTATGCCCCAGGGTTTGTGCAACGTTCCCGCTACGTTCCAGCATGATATAGATATGATTTTAGGCGGATTGAAGCTGTCTTGCATCTTTGTTTACCTCAATGATATCAACATGTTTTCCAAACTTTTACAGAGCATCTTGACCATCTGGAACAATTGTTTTACCAACTTGCTAATTCTAATATTAAAATCAAGCCTCAGAAGAGTCAATTTTTTAAAGAACAATCCGAATACTTGGGTTCATAGTGGATTCAAAAGGGCTTAAACTACAGCCGGCGAGGGTGGAAGCAATAAGAAAGATGACCCACCCAGGTAATAATTGGAACATCCAAGTGTTCTTAGGGATGGTCAGTTACTAACAGCGGTTCATTACTAACTTCAGTTGTACTAGGCTTTTCTCTAGGAGTTGGTAAAGAAAAATGCCACTTTCAACTGTATAAATGATGCCAAAACGCTTTTGATATATTAAAAACTGCATTGGTGAGTGCACCCATTTTGCAATGCCCCAGCCTTTGAAAAACAACACATAGTACAAACAAATGCGTCGCTCTCTGTTATAGGGGCAGTATTATCCCAAAAGGATGATGAAAGCACGGAAAACCCTGTTGCGTTTTGCAGTTGGAGCTAAAATGTCACAAATGGAACAACACCATAACCAAGTGGGAGTGCTTGGCGGTGATTTACCCTTAAAAACAGTTTTGGGTATATCTACATGAGGCAAAATTACAAGTGTGACAGTCCATGCATCCTTGCGTTGGATGAAGGATCTCCATGAACCTGAAGGATGGCTCTCAGGATGGGCGTTGAAGCTCCAAGCTTAAGCCTTTGAGATTGTACACTGGCTAGGAGCAAAACATCAAGATGTGGATTGTCTTTAATGACTACGCATGGTTTCTATTATGGTGGATTTGGCTGACATTATGTATGAGACGATGGTGGTGGACAAATATTATGAAGAGCCGCTGCAAGTGATCAAAGCGCTAGATAGACTTATGTAGGATACTTTATACGTGATGGGGAACTATATAATCGGATTTGGGACTTGAAGCTGAGTTTCCCTAAACCTTCCACTAGACCCTCGATTATTATGTATGCCTATTTAGTGGTAGGACATGGAGGATTGTGGAAAACGTTAGAGTTTTTGTGACCTCACTACTATTGGGAGAGTATGCATTATGATGTGTTGGAAACGATAAGCTGTTGCCATCTGTGTAAAGTGGAGAAGCCTTTCCACAAGAAGACCATATATCATCTGGGTTAAGCCTCATTTCGCCTGGCATACCGTTTCCCTTGATATAGTGGGACCTCTGCTAACTGGCGCAAATTGATCTAAGTATATAATCGTAGTCATTAATCATTTGACAATATAGGTGGCAGCCAGGGCAATTAATGACTTGGGAGCGGTCACTACATCCTAGTTTATTATGAAGTGCATTATACAGCAACATGGCTGCCCGCAGTCCATTATAAAAGACAACAGGACCAATGATACCTCACACATCATTCCCAAGTTGAATGAATTGATGGTGATCCGTAGAGTTTTGACTACACCCTACCATCTGAATCAAAATGGAATGGTGGAATGGGTCAATGGAACCTTAGTTAACATACTCCTTAAGTTGGTGAAGAATTGAACCTCAGAACTGAGTACCCTTTTACCTACAGCTGTGTTTGAATATAATATCAGCTGTCACTTGTCTACTGGCAAGAGCCCTTTCCTTCTGCTTTATGGTTGACATCCAGCTCTACCTGCTCTTCTTTACTTGTGTGTAGAGGACACTGGTAGGAGTGGAACTACAGCGGTACTTGATGAACCTAATGGAAATGCTGATTTTGTTATAAACAAAAGCTTATTCTACCAGTTTGGCTATGAAGATTCGCGACCAGGCGGCTGACCAGAAAAGACATAGTGGACTTCCGATGTTTGCTAAAGGATATCATGTCTTGTTAAATGATCAACACGGATCTGGGCGAAAAAATAAGCTCTCTAACATCTGGGCTGGGCCATTTGAGTTGATCTGAAGACTGGCATGGATGCCCACACCATTAAGGAACCTGCATTTGATCAGATTATCAACCAAGTTCATGTGAAGTTCCTTTGAGCATATAAGCAATAGGAGCAGATTGTCCAGTCAAAGGGGGTAATGTCAAGAAGTTAATATGACTGGATGATATGCTGTACATTCTAATGGATTAGAAATCGAAGCTGAGATGAGTCTCGAGATTAGATTGAAAAGTTATATAAATGAAAAGCAAATCAATTGAAGTGTCGATCATATGGTAATTGAGGGGAATTCCGCTGAAACATTGAGATAGATGAAAACCCCCTGAAAAGGGAAAATGGATAGGAGATTACTAATCAGAGGATGCATTTAGCTTGGGAGACCAAGATTTAAAAGTTAAATGAAAGTTAGAGAGGGGAAGCTTTTTTGGAGGTTTTGGCAGATAAGTCTGTAATTGTTAGAGGATTAATAAAGTGTCAATAGGGGCAATCACTCCATAAATCATTTATCAGGATTTTATTAGAGTTTGTGATCTCTGTATTGTCTGATTCAGTTGCTCAGTGGCTAGTACCCTTCATAAACCAACTCAGCGGAATAAAGCCATTATGCCAAAAAATCAACAATCATAAATGATTGATTCCCAGTAATAATACCGGCATAGGTGATCCATCTTTTTCTGCCCTCATGTCCTTCAACTTTGTGAATGGATTTTAATTGTGTCAGAATTCCAAGGTTTAGGAAATATATATTTTTTCATTAATTAATCTAATAAGCTGTCTGTTAATAATTTTTTACATTCCATGGATTTCTCAGCGCTTTTTGAATCTCCTAGGGCTTATCCCCAATATTTCCTTTGATCATCCGTTGAAATAATTCATATGCTTGCTGGTACACAACTTGAATGGCAGGTAATCTTGATAATCCATCAGCGTTCTGGCGGGTTGCTCCCACTCTGTGTTTGATTATAAAACCATAGTCTTGCAACTTCAGAGCCCATTGAGCCAGTCATCCCTCTAGTTTTTTTAGATTATGCAACTAGCATAGAGTTGTGTGGTCAGTTACGACCTTGAAGTGCATCTTATATATAATTGAAATTGTTTTCAGGCGTATACTAATGCAAGCATTTGCATTCCATCACTGTGTAGTTCCTTTCCGATGGTATCAATACCTGACTCACATACGCCATAGGATGCTCCTCCCCATCATCTACTTGACTAAAATGCCTCTAATTGCTGTCAATGAGACATCCACCTGAATTATAAATGTCTGATAAAAATAAAATGGTGGATTTTTTCCCCACATTACCCATCTTAATCAATTATAATACATCATCTTGTCCACTAGGGGATGAATCCCACTAATGGATGTGGGAGATATCAATTTCATATAATAACCATTGTTCAGAGAAATATTCTTAGTGAAATTTTAGTAATTTATCCAGATTTTGCTCCGACAGAATGCTTTGTTTCATCAGGGATGACCCTTGAGTATAACAAGTGATTAGGTTGTCAAATTTTATATTGATGATCTAATTAACTTGTAGGAGTTGATCAGGTTTCTTTGTCAATTGACTAAGAGTTTATAAGTTGCTAGACAATTGAAAACACTTGTGATGCGCAACTTGCAATTTAACCTTTTTGGTATCACAACCTGCTATTTATGGTAAAAGTCTCATTACCTAAGCAGGTTGTTCCCCAATAAGGCTGACAGGCTGGGTTGAGTGAAGGCGTTGGGAAACTTTTTTTATTTAAACTCAGAAGAGGTCACATTGATGGTCAGCGGCAGAATTTGACTAAACCAATGAGGAAGATCATCGTTTGAATCAGCCCTGAAGGGTTAATTCACCAGCAATGGCTGCCATTTCCAATTGGGGCGCAAACAGAAGAGTTGGGCGCTGAATTCCTTATAAATTACCTTGCATTTTTTATTAATAAAGCATATAAGAAAAGCTCAAAAGAAGTTATTAATTAAGATTTATATACATTTAGTGTATATTTTTCTCTTAAGACTAGAGGGAAGGACAAAAGACCTTTGTCTATTTTATTGTTATCTCCGCGGACTCTGCTTGAAGAGAGAGAAGAATAACCACTGAATCTAATCCTAGGTTTTGTTCTATATGAAGAGGGAAAGAATCCCTCCTAATATTGCAGAAGAACATTCAAAGATTGGGACAAGCACCAGTCTAACTTTGGACCTAATAATACTTTGGGCTTTAAGGAAATTTTAACTAGAATGCTATTCTTCATACTATTACTACCATCTTCAAATAATTATTAACAATCTATACAATGAATATACCAAGAACCTGTGCATTTAACAAAGGAGCTGAAGCGAGCTACAATCCTGAAAGAGTACATAGCTCCCAGAATTACCATATGGTCATTTCAGAACGGGAATGGACTTCCAATATTTTCAGAGCTCATAGAATGTTTTTTGGGACTCCTTATTCCATACAAATCCTTTTTTGGATCTTTGGTTAGATATAATGGTTTGGCAATTCTGGCAAAATCTTTGATATTTTGGCAATAGTAGCTGACCATCTCAAGAATGACTTACATATCCCAAACGCTCTTTGGGTCAGCATCCACACTACGACCAATCTTTTCTGTTGAAGTTGAAATCCGCTGAAGTTTATAACAAAACCCAAGTAATAAGTTCTTCTTTAAGAAATGACATTTTCTCATATTGAACTTCAAATTCACCAAATCTAAGCATTTGAAAACTTCTCCAAGTGTTCCAGATGATCAGTGAGTGTCCTACTGAAAATTTTGATGTCATCCAGGTACATAATAATGCAGGTCAACTTCAAATCACTTATGATGAATCCATCAAACTGCTAGACGATTAGTTTAAAACTAGTTAATTATAATGTCTCAGGGTCAAATAGTTCAAATTTTACTACTACTCAGTCTTACTCTCATTATTATAGGGCAGACCATAGTATTACTTTTACTCTTAGCCTCAGCTGAATAGCTGGAATTTATTTAATATCAAAACCTCGACCCCCAAGTGTTATAGGCCAACTGAAGGGGCATCCACCCCTGAACTACCTTAAAATTTAGTGTTACCTTCTAAGAGAACACACCCCCTTTTATAGACCTGAAGGGGATTCTGAAGTGTGAAGAAATTTTACCCACCAATCAAGAAATTTAGACATCCTGTGATTGGCTAAGGTAGGAAATATTTTCCAGATGCCTGATTGAATAAATTATATTAAATCGTTACTACATGGACATTTCAAAACTGCCACCAACCAATCACCCAGAATTAAGCCATATCAAGGTGGAAAGATTTTTCAAGTTTTGATAGGATGGTCTGCCCTTTCATCAAAATCTTGATACCCTATGCCTATACTGAATCCAACCTTAGATCTTATTAGCTATTGAGTCCTACAAGTACTGGGAGAAATAAGTCTAGTATAGGATCGTTTTTTCACCCAACTAACTTATTGGAAAGATTTTTGTGGTTTTTTTATAAGCTTAAAATTTTATAAACAGCTGCTGAGTATCTTGACATCCCCACATATTCTATGTCTGTTAGAACCCCATAGATAAGCACCTTTGAGCAACTCTTTTTCAGGATTCCAACAAAATGGTGCTCACTAAAGGGGCAACCTGTACACCACAAGCTTAAATATAACCAAAATGGAAGATGCTCATGTCACTAGCATTACTGGATGGATATGAAATGGGGGATGGTGTAGAAGACAATCAAATGAATAGCCCCCTACCATCACCTTTGGAGATGAACAGCTTGCCCACGTGGTTATACCAAAGTTCTAACGGATTACCTGGCCGGCTACTGAAGTTTTTAGAGACCTTATTCATGGCATGCTGAGCCCTGGGTCATTGCTTCCAGTGATAAAGGTTCTTCAGTGGAAGTTTGCCTGATGACCTCTATGAACCTGAACTCACCTGGACACTTATAGCAACTTATAAACTTAATTACATACATCTGCAAGTTTGCGCACCCAGCTATGTTACACATGATCGACCTTTTTGGAGTACATCATGAGGAACTGCAACGCCATCTAGTATATCATGATGCATTGAGACTAGCCTATGAAAATCTTTATAAATTGCCTTTAATCATATAGGCAAGGCGAGATTAGGCGTGGAAGCCAAATGCAATTCATTATTTAGTTACATGAGTGAGTTAATAAAGTTGATATTGGCTTAGTGAAGTATGTGGAAAAGGTCATGAAGATCTTCCAGTGAAGATTTGGATGCATCTGCCGCTAAGTCTCACTCTCTACTTGATGTGTTTGTGAAGGATTTTATGAAGCATGAAAAGCAAACTCACAATAAACTATTGTTTCAAGCGTCTACTCAGAAGGGTGATGAACAACGAATAGCCTCCTTAAAGAAACAACAGGCCAAAGCCTTGTCATGCATTGATGAGCTTGGGTAGCAACCCTCATAAGAAGCCCATGGGTCCACTCCCACTTTATGAGCCAAGGTCGCTCAGTTTGAGAAAGAGTTGAAACTGAAAGCCTCTGTTGAAAATGCAAATTATTTGGCTCAACAGGTCAGTGAATGTGAAATAAAATCTCAGGATGTTGAGACCATTCTGGAAGGGACTAATTGCTACAAGATGTATAATCTCGGTTGAATCAAGTAGAGCATTTATGTAAATAAATTAATGTTGATCTCCCTCTTAAAAGGAAGCCCATACTAGTGACGATGAGGGGTAAAACAAAGAAAATAAGGAGGTTACACCATGTTGGTGTGGTGGAAATTATCCAAAAAACTCTAAGTTCTCCTTTATCTAAACTCATTTTCAAAGCTAAGGAGCTTGGTAGACAGGTTGCTGAACTTGAGACTCACAATCTGGTGATAGAGGCTTAAATGACTTTGCGAGTCCGCATCTCAAAAACCCTTTTAAGTATGACCACCAGGCTGAAACCATTCAAGAGCAAATTGACTGGCTTTCTTGCTTTTGACCAGATTGACATTCTCTTGAAGACTATTGGACACGATGCTCCTGCTGTCCATGCCCTCACTGGGAGCGACCTCACTCTTTTTAAACCTACATTCAAGGACAAGTTTGTCCTGGGCGAGTGTCGCATTGCATCATTTCTATATGTCTATGGATCGTCCTTGGGAGGGGTGACTAATCACCAGAAGGTCAAGCACATCCTCTCCTGCCTAAGTAATATGGCCCAAGTGTCAGTATTTGAGATGACAAACAAGCCAAAATTTCTGCTCCTAAATCATGCCTTGACCAATTTAATCTGAACCAGCACTAACGGAACCGTATGTTGAAGGCATTAAAACTAGATATGATCAGAAAAAATCACGCGTAATAGAATCAATTTAATTGTGTTCAGGAATCCTGTCCACACTTCCCAAATTACGAGAGGCGCTGCCCCCACTGCCTTGGTCATGAGGACGATATAGTACAATGAGGGCGCCATCCAGGCGATTGATCTAGAAGGCAGTAAAAGATCCTGATTTCATGGGGCCACGAAGGTCCCTGAGACATCATGTCCCCACACCCCCTATAATAATAAACCCTTTCTAAAATAACAAAGTAGTCATATTCTATCCATCTTTTCATTTTTCACCTTTCCGCTAATTTAAAGCATTAATCCCATTTTTGGACTTCAGCAACAATCAAGTGAACTTTTACACTGAAATAAGTGGTGCTTACTGCAGGGGCTTCAAGCTGTTCTAGTGAAAACGTCTATCACGAATGAGGAGAATACTAGCAGTCACAAATATCAATCTTCTGATCAGTCAATAAGCGTTTCTAAGTGGATTAGTACCTTGCAGTATGAAGTGCTTCCCACACAGCCTGAGAGTTTAAATTTTGGGCCACGTTCCAGTTCTCCCTGCCCTCAGTTGATGGAAATAGGTATCAACTTCAGTAAATGAGCCTTAACGTCATTGTCCAACGTTTAATAAAATGGCTTACTTTATGGGTGCCCACTCAAGCCTCTCCCACGCTTCTTCTGTGCCCTCGACCATGCAGGAACTTTATACCTCAGCCCAACTGACAGCGGCAGAACTGAACCTGGAAACCAAGTGAAACTTTCAGAACTTTGTTCACCCAGCTATTCATAACTTCCTACAGCTAGTTGGGTTGCACCAACATGAAGTCTCTAAACAACTGGGGCTCACCCAAACCTTACACTCCCATTTCATCAATTTTTACAATGCAGCCTCCTCCTTTCTCCATGACAACTGAGATGCCACTATTGATAACCTCCTATTAGTCAGTGAAGACCAAGGCCAAATTTCTTTGTTGGTGTTGGGATTTCTGCCCATATTCTTAGCTTGCTAGATTGCCTGGAATTGCAAGGGGAAAATTCCCTAAGGCGAAGTGAATCAAGAATTGGTTAACTGAGTTTTGGAGTAACTATGTTCGGGGGATTTTGGGATATTTGCCTGGTCATATCCATCTGGGATCAATCTGGATGAATACTTAAGATCTCATCGGGTGGTTTTGCTGACGAAATAAGGGCATCTGATAGTGATTAACTATCAGGTGCACCAATTAGGATCAGTCAGTTTTCTTCACCCACTGATTAGAATGAATAGCAAGTTGCAAGGCGAGTAATGCCGCCTGAAACTAGAAAATTGATTGGTTGTTGCATGACCTGCCTTAATGGGTAATAAGTAACATTACCTAAGCAGGTCGCTAGCCAAATATGGTTGGTTCGCTTGGATCAAGAGGAAAACGTTTGGGACACGTTTTCCAACTCTTTCCACTTTAGGTTTCAAGGATGTCCAATGACAGAATTCTAGCCAGGATGGGGAAGACCATCGCTGCCAAGACGAGGATGGGTGATTCAATGTCAAGGGCTGAAGTTCCATTGAAGAGGTGTTGACTGAGGGTTAGATGACTGAATCCCCACTATATATATTCCCAAGAGTTCACTATAATAAGAAATCAATTAGATAGTATGATATATAATAAGAGTTATATAGTTTTAAGTTATTTCATTTGGGATATAGTTTAAAGAGTAAACTATCATCAGCTTCCATTGTGGATTTTTGTCTCAAGGATATCATTGCTGTGTGCGATAATTGATGACTCTTTAAAAAGAGTAAAGATACGAGCGGGGATCTAGAAAAGAAGGAACCACAATTTGAAATAGCTGCTGACTGTGTGTTGGATCAAAGAGACTGTCACCAGGGTATCTCAGCGAAGATTGGGTTGAACAGGGCAAGGGAATGAATCTCTATGAGTATGTCATCACAAGTATTTAATTGGGAATACTGGCTGAGCGTTGTGCTGAAATATAATAATTCATACTTAACTACAGTTAATAGTTTTCATACTATTATCACACAATAATCTAATTCTACTATACAACGCGATGAAGTGCACGAGGAAATCAAACCTGTGCAGTAAAAAGGTTACTAAGGTTGCTTGCCAATAACAACCAAACCAGTAAATTTTTACAGTTGGATAGCGGGATATCTGGCTACCTTAAAGACCAATTGAATCAGAATATTCAACTTCTTGAGGCTGCTTGGAACCATCGCCTCCACCTAGTTAAAAATCTGGTAAGGACCCTGCAACAACACTATTGAGAGCTGGACTCTCATGACTACACCTTTGGGAGTGAAGGACCTGAAGGACCTAGGGGCCTAAAGGTCCCAAAGGATGTGAGGGACCTAAAGGTCCCCTGGGCCTTGATGGCCCTCTGGACCCATGGCGCCTACCCCCAGAGACCTGACGATCCTTGGAAAAAGGTGCTTTGGTAGCCATAGCTGCATTTTGTGATTACTTCTATAATGTTGTCCAGGGATGCAAAATCCAATTAGACTGAGTTTCCTTCAACCCTAGGGTATCCATTGAGGCATTATTGGAAAAAATGTTTAATTTTAGAGCCTTCACCAAGCTTACTAATAGCCACATCTCTCACCTCAAACAAACTTGTTGAGAGTTTAAGACACATATAACCACCCTTGAGATTCAGCTTCCCCTTCAGGGCGCCGATTTCAAGCCCTAAAGAAGCATGTTGCCCATAAGTCTTCCATTTCCACCCTCAACTGAAACTGGGACGATATCTAAGAAGACCTGAGGGCCTAAGAGACATTTAAATCATCAGGTTCCCCATGACTATGCAAAGACAGAGATCTCTGAACTGGCACCAATTCCTGAAATTAACACCCTCTCCACTCATCTTTTAACTAACTTTAAACCTAGTTTTAAAAAAGGTTCATTCCTTGCCAGGTAAGTATCACCTCTTTCCTGGATGCCTACAAAAGTTTCATGGAAGAAGCCACCAACTGGCAAAAAGTGAAGCATATTCTTTCTTGCCTTAACAGACTGTTTGGGAGATCATGGATCACCACTTGAAATAATGCAATACCTGGGAATAGGCCCATACGGCTTTAATCCAAAAGTTCAGCAGCAATTAAACCATAGTTAATCAAAAACAAGAATTAATAGTTATCCATATGAATAAAGGGGGAGCCCCATGGAGTTCACTAGCCGTTTTTACGCTCAAGCGCAGCCCTTGGTTACCACCAATCATATTACCTTAGACGACGACAGCGCCGCTGTCTTCTCTGCATTAGGTACTTATATCAAGGTTCAAATGCATATGATCTGCCAAAATAACGGTTTCACATGCTTTTAGAAATCAAGGAAGAAGTTAACGAGAATTACGCATCAACCCTGCAATCCAAGGCTACCACCTCAGGTTCCTCCAACCGTCCTCAGGTCCATATGGTTGAAAACCAGAAGAATCCTTGACCCTGATGAACCTACTGCAATGGTTTTAGACATAGCGCTAAGAGATGCTGGAAGACTTGCTAAAGAGGTGTTAAAAGGGCCATCACCATGAAGGACGATGCACTCCATGCTGACACCCCTACCACGCCTCAAGAATCACCCATGACCTCAAATGAATCTGGAGCTAACAAATCTGAAGAAGAAACTTTGGTAACTATTAATAATAAAGAAATTGATACTGCTTACTCTTCTTCCAATGACTCTCCTATGTTTCTCACGCTAACCCCTCAGTTTGGAAGTCTGGTTACCCACGTCACAGTTTGAGTTCATATGATTCTGGTTATTGCCATAGTCAACATTGACTCCCCATAAATGTTATAACGTCCAAGTCAACGAAGCGCATCAAGATCGCTCTAACTTGCCACACTATATGGAGTACAACACAGCTGGCCTGCATTGTACCCAATTATAGGGGCCTATTCTTCCCTACCTATCTGATTTAGGAAGCTCTCTGTAAATTTACCGCTGTCAATCTGGGTAACCCAAGATATGACCTAATTCTTAGAAACTCGTCTCTTCAAGACTACTCAGCAATAGTACATTAGGCCAAAGGATTTTTATCTTTAGTAGCGCATTGGATCCCTCTAATCTTTGAAACTTCCTGCGAATCTAGGATGGAGGTCAAGGCCCAAGCTTTCCTATTAGATAGTGAGGGTCAAATTAATTGACTCAAATATCATGTAAGGGGCTCTCAGGTTTGGCTGCACCCACCTGCTGTTGATGGACAAGAAGATCTATGCCAATCTACTTACCTAGGGCAACCACTATACCTTCAAAGTCCCAAGTAATTACTTACACCCATGTCCATGTTAACATCCCCTCCAAATACCTGCTGGAAATCTGAGTCTTAGACAACCAATCTACCAAGGAGGTGCTAAACTGTCCGGGAATTCTAGATCCAGCTTATGTCAGGTCTATATCAGTGTTGTTGGCTAACCTTACTGACAAACCCAGGGTAGGAGGCCCAAGCAGTCCTACCGCTTATGTCCGCCCCCTACCAGTAGAAGCTGTTGACTACGTTCATAGTTTTGGGAGCCTAAGGGAATTTGGGGTTGGAGACGCCCCCTTCGGTGGCCCTGGTGACACCAGTATCAGAAAAGATATCACTGAAGAACAACCAAAGTTCAAGAATTATTGGCGGAGTATTCAGACCTATTTTCAGCCTAAACCTATGACTTTGGAAGAATGAATGGGGTTCTACATTGTGTGGTGATTTGGGATGCTTCCTCCTTCCAATTCAAACCTTAACGAAAAGTTAAGGTTAAAGAAGCCCAAGTGGTGGTGGAGCTTAGAAAACTACTTTAAAGAAAACTCTTAGTGACTTCGCGCAGCTCTTGGGCCTCTCCCCTCTTGCTGGTTTGGAAGAAGGATGGCAGCCATCGGGTGGTGATGGACCATTGACAGCTCAATTCCATCATCAAAAAGGACAGTTATCCTTTGCCCTAAATTGATGACTTTCTTCAACTGCTCACTGGATCGCAGTACTTTTCTGAAATTAACTTTATCGGTAATTTTAGCAAGTGGAGCTCTCCTAAAGATTGAGACAAGTGCGCTCTCATAGCCAATGAAGGGCTATTTAGGCCCACAAGGATGCCCCAGGGCCTCTGTAATGAGTCGCCCATTTTTCAGTGCGCCATTGATGGAATCCTCAGGGATTTGAAGCTATCATGTGTCCTTGCCTATCTTGACAACACCAATATCTTCTCATGACCTTTTAATGGACATGTAGAGCATCTTTGGGAAGTTTTTAATTGGCTCTGGAAGGCTTTGATAAAGCACAAATTTTTGAAGTGCTCCTATTTTCAGTCAGAAATAGAGTTTTTGGGACACAAGGTCTCAAAGGATGGCATTTGGCCCATACTAGACGAAGTTGACGCTATAAAAATATGTCGTGCCCCCAGAGACTAAGGGCTTTTAAAGTATTCATTGGCATGGTGGGCTATTATAATCAGTTTATTCCTCAGTTTTCTGATCTAGATGAGCCTCTATTTTACCTCCTGCAGAAGAGCGTGCCTTTTGAAGGCGGTCAGAACAAGAACAGGTCTTAAATTCGTTGAGGACTTCTCTTTGTACTAAACCCATTTTAATCCCCCTACGTTTGAACAACCATTTTTGCTGTTCAGGGATACAAGCGATATCGCTATTGGGGCCATCCTATCCCAGCATGACGAAATCAGGTTGACCACCCAGTGGCCTATTTTAGCAAGACTCTGAGTAAGGCCAAACGGAACAATGACGTTACTGAGCGGTAATGCCTGTATGTCTTGCTTGCAATCAAACATGTTTGATCCTATCTCTATGGCACCTACTTTACCATCATCGCTGGTCATTCCTCACTCCAGCGGCTTCAGCAGATGTAGGACCCAGATGTCCGTTTAGCCAGATGGGCCTTGAGGCTGTAGAGCTATTATTTCACCATTTTTCAACATGTGGGCGCAATCCACCAGAATTCTAATGGTCACTCTAGGGTGCTGGTGCTGGCTGCTTTGACCAAGGAAGATTGACTATATAGTCTTATTAATTGACCTGAACGTTGGGAGTTAGAAACTCCTGAGGTCCAAGATGAGCTTCAAAGAGTGATCTGAGACACTTAGATCAAGGATGGGCTGCTATATAAGAGGGTCAATAAGAAATGGCTCCCTTATGTCCGCCCTTCTTCCTGAACTGATGGTATCCTAGAGGGCCATACTACTGTGAGACATAGGGAAGTTAAGAAGACCCACATATGGTTATAGTCATGATGTTACTGGGACCGCATGGTGGAGACCATCCAAAAGGTCCTGGAGGCCTGCATGACTTAGAAATCCCAGGACTGGGACAGTCTCAATATCAACACTCAGCTGTCACCCCAACAGGACCACAATGTCATTAGCATTAATGTGATAGGCCCTCTTCCTACTGGGTTGCACGTCCATAAGTATATCCTCCTAACTGTGGACCATCTAACCAAATGGGTTGAAGAGCTTTCAGTCCCTACTGTCTCTGCAAATGCCACAGCTCACTTCCTTATTCAACCCTTATATTCACGCAGAATGGATGCCCACAAACTTTACTTTCAGACAATGGGTAAATTTTACCTCGCTGTAGTCCAAGAACATACTTCGCTTTTTGCACTAACCTAAGTCTTGCAATCCTCTATAACCCATCTACTAATGGGGCAGTGGAACACGCTAACAGAACCATAGTCTCTATTCTACAGAAAATGGCCGCCTCCAATCCTGATCACTGGATCATTGATTACCCAGATCCTTTCTTGTTTATCAAATAAGCTGTTGAATTTTTGTATGGGGAGATGCTCACTGGTGCTTTTTTCTCTAAAATTCAACAAATGAGGGGAATAAACCAATAAACTTAATAAAAGTAAATAAACACAAAAAACTAGAAAGTTGGTGTTTTTATATGTTTATTCCTCATGAGAGGTAAAAAAAAATCTCTTTAATAAGACGATAATTAGTAGTTAAGTTAGTGAGATCCAAAGTCTGGATGGCTTAGTAGCATCCAAAATAGAAAATATGGTGATTCAACCTATCAGATCTTGGACAACTCACCTCGTTTTTGATGAGATAACCGATGTAAAGCCAATGTTTGGTAGGATATGACCGTAAGGTAACGATTTAATCAATGTCACCCAATCAGTGGGCATGAAAATATTTTCACCTTGTAATACCCCTTCCAACCCCATACAAGGGTCCAGTCTCCACGGGGTAGGTTTTACAAAATTAGTGGTGGCCTGATGAGGAGCCTCCGATGGGCTCTCCTGAATTCGCTGCATAGTCAGCGCAATTTGATTACCCAACTTTGTGGTATTGAGTCAAGATTTATTACTTAATTTGTTGCCCCAATTTAAAGGATTCCACCGAGAATCTGCCAGGGTCTTTAGGACGATAATCCAAATTCTGGACCAGGATACTCTTACTACAATATCAGACTTGTAATTGTCCAACATTACTTACTTCAAGAGTGTTAAGGAAAGAGTAAGGGTGCAAGAGTCGACCATGGGTACAGTTAATGGTAACTCCAGTTGCTAAGGATTTTATAGATTACTCATCCCCTTGCTTATAGGCGATGACAAAAGGGCCTTTCCAAATAGACCTAAGCTTATCACTTCTGGGAGTGATATGATTATGGTATTATAGCACCAAGTTTGACATTTGGAACGTAGGTAGAGGAGGCTGGAGCTTGTTAGCTGCTTGACCCTCTTTGGTGACCGTCTTTGCCAAGATGGTCATTGCTTCTGATTGCAATTGAATGAAGTGCCGGGCTAACTTTTTCATAGCTTTCTCAGGATCAGTCTTAATAGTGAAGATATCTTTTGCTATTAAAGCTTAAACCCTGTGTTCTCACCCATACAATAATTGGAATGGTGACATTTTAAGGATCTAGTGATAGCTGATACAGTAAGCCATGAGAGCACTGGGTAAGTAAAGATCACAGTGAATAGGGTCAGAAGTGGCCATTTTGCATAGAATAGAGAATAGTGTCCTATTGACTCTTTCCACCATAACATTGGTTGAGGGGTTGTAGGGGGCAGAAAAGAGCTCTTGTGTGCCTATGGTGGTAGTGAGGTTCTTCACCAGTTGGGAGGTAAAAGTTTTCCCATTGTCACAGAGCAGGACCTGGGGACAACCATAACGAGAAATTATATATTGATGAAGGAACGTGGTCGTTGCTTTAGCAGTTTGAGCAGGAAGAGCCACAGCTCCAACCCATTTGGTAAAATGATCAATTCTGACCAAGATATAATGATTTCAACCAGTGGTCTGAGGTAGGTGGCCTACCACATCTAGACTTAAGATTGTGAAAGGGTTGTTGAGCCGTAGTGGGTTGATACTAATATCTGGTCTTGTAGCTGGATTGCTTCTTGAAGGTCAGACATTTATCCAGGATTTCAGTTATTGTCTCCATAATGCCCTCTTTGTGGTATTGCTCTTTAACCCACTCATGGGTTTTTGTAATCCACTATGCCCTAGAATGGTATGGGACTCCAAAATCACGGGCACTCGCTCTGATGATCTGAGATAGGGCAACCAATTCATCCCTATTTTTATATAATTTCCCGTTCTCCCCTATTGTGTTGTGGGAATGTCATGCTAAAATCTTTTATATGGGTTAGTCTTCATCAGCTCAGTTAAGAATCATTAGGAGGTCATGCAACTTCTAGGATTCACTATTGTCAAGGTGAAGGACAGGTAGACGAGTTAATCCATCAATATTCATATGACATGTCCCTTCTCGATGATTAATGGTCATATAATAATGCTAGAGCTTAAGAGCCCAGCAAGCTAACCTCCCAGTAAGATCTTCTATATTTGTAACCACTTTAAAGAGACATGGTTGGTAATCATACTAAATGATGTCCCATATAGGAAATGGCGGTAGTGTTTAACAGCGAGCAGGACATCCAGGCACTCCTTCTAAGTGACTCTATAACTGCGCTCAGCCTTTAAAAGCATTTTAATAAAGTAAGATACGGGATGATTGACCCCATTTTCATCCAACTGAGCTACACAGTGCATACAAAAAGTTCTGGGACTAACGTTTTAAAGACATAACTTTACAATATAAATAAACTTTCCTTTATCATAATTTAACATACAACCTTTCCCTCTCTATACATATTTATATTGCTAAAGCAATTGTTAAAAGGTATGCACATAGTTCCTATTATGTATAACCATGTTTAAACCAGCTGTAACATTCTTCTGAATTGTCTCTACTTTACCAAAAGGATGAACCTTCAGTGCCACCTTCATATTATAATTATCCACCCTATTCACCAGATTTGTCTCTGCCTGACTTCTTTCTGTTCTCTAATCTGAAGGTGGCACTGAAGGTTAATCCTTTTGATAAAGTAGAGACAATTCAGAAGAATGTGACAGCTGGTTTAAACATGGTTATACAAAATAAGAGCTATGTGCATACCTTTTAACAATTGTTTTAGCAATATAAATATGTCTAGAGAGGGAAAGGTTGTATGTTAAATTATGATAAAAAAAGTTTATTTATATTGTAAAGTTATGTCTTTAAAACGTTAGTCCCAGAACTTTTTGAATGCACTATGTAAGAAAGTTCCAACGTCGTAATCAGAGGCATCCATTAATAACATGAGAGGCTTTTCATAGTCAGGATGGCGGAGTACTGGCCTTTTTTGCAATAGCTCCTTCAAGGTTTCAAACGCGGCCTTTTGTTCAGCACCCCAATAGAAAGAGGTGTTCTTAGCCAGGAGATGGACAAGGGGCTAGTTGAGTTGGGCAAACTTGGGGGTAAATTGATAGTAATACCCCATCATGCCCAAAAATACCTGGATGTCATGTAGGGTTTTGGGAGTTGGCATCTTGGATATGCTTCAACCTTATCCTGTAAGGATTGTAAACAATCTTGAGATATGGTGTGCCTAAGAAATTCCAGCTTCTACTGGAAGAAAGTAAATTTCTGGGGCTTTATTTTGATAAATGCCCACAAGCGTCGAAACACCTCTTTTAGGTGTGTGAGATGATCATTGAACATTGTTGAGAAAATGGTAATGTCATTAAGTAGAAAATAACACAGCTCAGCTTAAGACCCTGGAGAATGTGATCCATATCACTCTGAAAAGTAGCAGGCGCATTACACAACCCCTGAGGTAGACGAGTGGGTTGGAACAAACCCTTACTGAAGATAAGTGCGCACTTCTCCTTATCCTGTAAAAAAGGTCCATCTGCCAATAACCTCTAGCCAAGCCCATAGCGGAGAAGGATTTAGACCCAGAGAGTTGGTCCAGAGCGTCATCAATTTGGGGGATAGGGTAGCTGTCCTTTTTGGTGAAGTTGTTCAGCTTTTGATAGTCCATAACTACCCAATGACCTCCAATTTTCTTCTTTATAAATAGGAGTGGGGATGAACAAGGGCTTTGGTAAGGCACCAACATCTCAGCCTCCACAAGCTGTTTGAGCTCCGTCCGCATCTGTTGCTCCTAAACTTTTGATTTGTGTAGGGTTTGGAGTGGATAGGCCGAGCATCAACAACATCAATGGTATGAGTCCAACCCTTCATGTGCCCATAGTCATTGTCAGATTTAAAGAAAAATGTCATTGTAGGCCTCAAGCAGGGTGTTGACTTTCTCCAGCTCAGTTGAAGTTTGTTCATCGGAGATATGAATGGAAGATAGAGTACATATTGACTGGTCAGCTGTTAAACCCATACCCGCCATAAATCAAATACAATGAACTTTCTTTATTTCCTCAATGGGAATCAGCATGCCTCTTCCAATCTCCTGATGTTTTTTACCACTATATCCTTCTTGGTGAGATTCCCTAATAGGAGGTTGATAGGCGATGATAGGCGGGGTCTAACACGCCTGGCAAAACTCTGGGCTCTAAATGACTAACTCCATCGATGCTAATTAGGTGCAGTAGACAGTTGTGTGGGATTTGCGAGGTAATCTTCATATCAACTGCCCTTCGTTCACAAGCCTTGATAGCCACATCTTCAGAGGCATAGAAAGGGATACATTCTAGAGAGTCTGCCAATTGAGGCAACAGTTTGGTATATCTTCCTGTTTTGTATTATTTAGGGATAAAGCGGAAGAGGGATACTCAACTAGCAAACATAATCCTTTTTATTAAGCTCCTTATTGGTCAAAATCAATGGAACCTCATAGTTACGCAGGGAGAGATAACCCTGATTCAAGTTATAATTTCCTCATACTTGAGCATTAATGGGGTACAATTGAGTAGGTTATAGATATTGTTAGTTAGAGCCACCGCTGGAGCAGATAAGATGAGCTTTCCAAAACGGATGAGAAGAGAAGAATACGCCTAATGGCGCAGGTGTTATTTGGACCTACAGTTCCAAATTTCTTGAGTGTAGTTGAGATTGGGGGCCATTTTAATCTTTTTTAATGAGTTTTGACGGTACAACGTTTACTGGTGCTTCAGTGCCAAGGCTAGCCCTAACACGCACTCCATTGACTACAACTTCCACTTTGGTTAAAGCTCCACCCAAATTGGGGGAAAGAGCGAGAACCTCTTTTAATTAAAGAGTAGAGTCAAGTCATTTAGCCGTCTTGGCAATTTTTCCTGGATAGACTGCAGGTTATGAACACACTGGTTTGTGCGGATCAAGGTGCAATAAACTGGTCAACGTCATTGGAAGTGTCAATGACCTCAAAACCCCTCAAGACTTGGTGGAGGTAAGTTTGGCGGGGGATCCTAGCCCAATATACTCTATCAGGGTTCAACCTGTCAGGTATCTCCACTTCATATGGGGTTCCTAAGACATAGTGACCCCTAACTTCGCCACCCCTTCAGATTCGTCATCAGAGGGATTATCAATACAGGTTAAATTTTAAATTTTAAATTTATTGCAAGGAAGGCAAACCAAGGGGAATGACACTTCCAAATTTGACCCAAAAGAAACAAAACCTAATAACAGGGAAGGCACCCCAGAGAAGCGATGCTATCTCTTGTTGCCAGCGGGAACGCCACTATGGGAGGGGGAGGGAATGTGTGAAGGGGCCGTAGCCACAATTGAACACGTGTGTAGGAAATGGTCTGATTTGATGAACCAAACTGGGAACCAGGAGGAGACCAGCTGTTGGTGACGCGGTGGGAGGTATCCAAACATCCACGCCTGAAAGTGGTCCACCAAATGATACTGGAATCTGTGGACAGCTTCTGGGAGGGTGGGGGTGGAGCCTGCGATAGCATCCAAGACAATTGTGTGGATAGTCCACATGGCGATTGCAACCACCAGAGCACGGAGGGAGGGTGGAAGGGGGGAGGCCGTTGTTAAAGCAAACATATCTCTTGACAGACTGAAGGGATGTGTTTGATCCTGGCCAAGCAGACGTTGAACTTCGCGCCATATCACTTTAGAGGTAGGACACTTCTCCATGCGGTGGAACAGTGTTCCATACTAGCCACACGCGACGCAGGATGAGTGTAAAGCGTTAGAGCGCTCAGCCGTATGGTACACCTGCTACAGGCAGCGCCACACATGGGAGCGGATTTGAGGCTGCAACAGAGGATGGTGTGCATATTTCCAAATAGTCTTCTAAGTCTCAATGGAGTAAGGGATGTCCATCATGTCCAGGTAGTCCACCCTGGATAGGACATGGGGGCGTGTGGGGATCACGCCATATTGAATGGGTAACCCCTGTACCTCTTGTGTGAACTGAGGAGAGGGGCGGCCTCTCTGGGCTATGTGTCTGCTAATAAAAATTCTCCACTCAGCGCTCCGCATGGAGAGGAGAGGAGTTTGTATTGGGTTTTAGTACCGTGAGGACCTGTGGCCGATGGGTGGGAAGCCAGGTATTTCATCAAGGAGTGAGGGTTTGATGGATTGTTAAGGCTCAAGGCGTGGGAGAAGTTGGAGCGGGTCGCGCGGGATCAGTGTTGGGATGGGAGTGTAGGAGCGTTGACGGCTGCAATCCAGGTGCCCAGGATCTTGGCAGCATGGGCTTTGAAGTCAAGCAGGCCCATGCCACCATGATGATGAGGGTCAAACATGACCTCTAGCCGTACTGGTGGTGGGCGGCCTGACCAAAGCCATCCTTGCAGAAGGGCATACATAGATTTGAAAAACCCGGGGAGAAGGGGATGGCGTGGGCTCCAAACCAGACTTTGGAGAGGAGCATAGAGTTGGATAAAACAACCCTTCCAGTAAGGGAAGTAGGGAGGGCTCTGAGGGAGGCAATGCGCTTTGTCACGTTGTCTAGAATATGACTTTCCATTACTACTGATGCATACCCGCCTGCCTCCACCCACACACCCAGATGGCGGACAGGCCCTATGGTAGGGCGTGGTATGAAGGGGAGCACTAGTGGGGCGGTGTGGGGTGAGCAGGGAGGGCGAACACGTGTGCAAGCAGATGGGCCGGGCTGGGCATTGGTCGCTGGGGCCCAGCAGGTTTGATACCAACCAAGGAGGATGATTTCAGTTTTGGAAGCGTTCAGTGCTGCATTACTTACCCGGGAATACTCCTGGATGAGAGCTTCAAGCGCGCGTGCATCTTTATTATTAGACACCCCAACCACACAGTCATCTGCAAACGCCATCATCTTGACTGGGGCTTGGCCTGGTACATGGACCCCAGTGAGGTGGGCATTCATGTTTCGAAGTAGTGGGTCAAGGCTGAAGTTGTTTAAGAGTGGGCTAAGGGGGTCCCCTTGGCGTAGGCCCCTTTGAGGGCGGAATACTTCTGTGAGGAAGACTGGGCCGCGCACTGCCATTGTTGCAGAATTCGTGAGCAGCATCACCCAGTTGATGAAGTGAGGGGGTAGGTGGAATTGATGGAGGCAGGCCCTGAGGTATTCCCAGTTTACTCTATCATAAGCCTTCTGTTGGTCCAAGAATACAAGTGCCCCAGAGGCTGTGGACTGGCATGCATTAGCCACATAGTGCACGTTGTCCCAAATCGACCTTCTGGGTATGAAACCAAATTGTTCTGGGGAGATGGTGGCAGATGCTACAATCCCTAAACGGTTAGCCATGATTTTAGTTAAAATTTTTGTATCCATGTTAGTTAAAGAAATGGGGCGCCAGTTGGCTAAGTCTAGCTTGTCCCCTTTCTTGAAGAGTGTGACAGTGAAGGCCTCTTGTCCTCCTGGTAGGAGGCGCGTTTCCAGAAGTCTCTGGTTTATGGAGGCAAGCAGCAGTGGGGATATATATTTGAAGTACTTTTTGTAGAATTCATATTGAATGTCATCTGGGCCTGGACATTTCCAATTTGGTGCACCGCGGATGGCTGTCCAGAGTTCAGTTGGAGTAATCAAATTCATTAATTCTGGGTATCAGGAAATGGTGCAGATGTGGGTTTGGTCAAAAAATTTCGCCACTTTGGCCAACTGAATTGGATCAGATTGGTATAACTCAGAGTAATATTTTTGTATTTCAATTGCCACTTTGGCTGGTGTATCCACGACGGAATCATCCAATCACTGCACCTGTGTGCAGGCCATGCTCTGGCATGGTGCAAAGAATTTTTTAAAAAAATATGCGGTGCACTTGTCTCCCTCTGTAATGCGTTTGGCCCTGTACTGAACATAAACCCGATGTTTGTGTTGCCTTTCAAGCACGTTGAGGTGGGCGGCTGCTTCCGCCCACTTCTGGCCCCATGCAGGGCTGTAGCCTGTGGCTGGGATGCTGGACTCCAGGTGTGCCAACTCTGTCAGAGCGCGCGAAATGATGGCCAATGTGGCTTATGAGCGTTGGGAGGATAGGTGGCGAGAGTGGCAGATGGTATCCTCTTTGAAGGCTGACTATGTGGAAATTGGGTCCGCGCAAAACGGTGTAACAAACTCTTTTGCAAAAGTTGCTGAATCCACCTAAGTGGAAAATCCTGGTGACGCAAGTTTGGGAGGGTGGAGTTTGCACCAATGTGGGGCCTTAGCCACTGTGACAGGTAAGTGGTAGTTTATTGAGATCAGCTGGTGGTCGGAGAATTCAATTTTGTTGTTTGGAAGTGGGAAATGTGAGATTGAAATTTTGCCGGCATTAGCATAAGGTCAATGCGGGTCATGGACCTTAATTGGCTGTTGTGGACGTGGGGGCGCGTCATGTTTCTGAGCAGCGGGGCTTGCCATGGCAGCACATCTATTAACCCAAGGGTGGCCTTTAGAACGCGAAGTTCTATGTGACCCTGAGGGCGTGGGAGGAGGAAGGCCAACAGTCCGTGGGTGTGTTTAACCAACAGTTCATGTCGCCAACTATGAAAGGTTCTGGGGGTAACGGGAGGGATTTTACTGATGAGAAAATTCCTGACACTCTCATACACAGGTTGGGGCATAGATGTTGATGATAGCATGCACCACGTCAGCCCACAAGAAAGTGACAATGAGGACTTGGCCATTGAGGAAGGATTCTGATGATAAAAATTTAAAAAAATTGTTTTTCCAAACTAGCACCCCACAGTGCTCTGACCAAAAGGATAGGGAAGGGAGGAGCATGGTTTTCCAAGCATCCTCGGAACCTCGCGGACAGTGGGACTCCTGGATGGCCAGGATATCCACAGGTAAATTTTTTTGTAAAAAACTCAGTTTCCTAGCCTGGGACGGCGAGGCCTTGAGTCTGGCAATATTCAACGTCCCTAAAATGAAGGTTTCCCCCATTGCACCTCAGGTGCGAGGGGGTGGGCACCCAGGCCCACTAGCCTCCTCAAGATCCCCATGGGCCTTCACGGCAGCATGGGTGTTTGCAGCAACGTTATTGGTGGTTTTGTTAATTTTAGCAGAGAGGTTCGCGTTGGCTTTTGCCTTTGCTTTTTGTTTCCCCAACGTTGAGCGAATTTTTTGTGGTGCGGATGAGTTCAATGCACCAATGTTCAGGTCAAAAAAAATTTTCAGGTAGGTTGGAAACCAAGTCAGTTTCAATCAGAGCTTGGTTGCAAAGGTTGGGTAGTAGATCGAGTCACCCATCAGATCCTCAGTTTGGGTGGCCCAATCAGCATGGGCTTCCCAATCTGATTGGTTGAGGGATTCCTGAGTTGCTTCCACCGTGAAGGTTTCGATGTCCTCCTGGCATTGGGAGTGTGGGATGGCGGTGGTAACTTTGGCCGCTTCCTTGGCCATGGCCCTGCTGGCCTGCTTAATCTTCTTCTGCTCTTGAAGGGAGATAGGTTTTACCAGTAGGTAGCAGCCTTGTGCTCCCCACGGGAAAGCCTCTTTGGTGCTTGTGGTTGGTTCATAGTGCGCCTCTTCGCTGGCCATGGCCGCTGAGGGGTGCTCTTGGAATGTGATGCCCTCCTTGGTGGGGCATACATGTGCCTTATGGCCAAACGTGTCACAGTGGGTGCAGATGGGGGGTGCACTGTCCACAGTTACCCGGAAAGGGTGGGTGGTATGCCCTTCAATATTGATATATGTGGAGTGTGGGATCTGGGTTAGGTCCTTCGCGATCTCCTTAATTGGGGTCAGAACTGTGATGGCTTTGCCGGTGTACAGGTGTGGCATCAGCATAAAGCATTGCATCTCAAAAGATTGTATTTCGCCATATATGGTGAGACCATCTTTCAGGTGCTTCTCCAAAATGGCACGTTTTACCATAGTAGGCAAAAAGTCAAATGTGAGGAAAATTTGGTTGAATTTTGTCCATCTGTTGCATTTGGTTTCGATGACCCATTGCCCTTTGGGGAGGCCAATCACTATGCGCACTGCAGCAGCTTCATCTGCTGCCTCCTTGTTTTTGAAACTGAGGTCCATCCAACTGCATGACATGGAGTGAGGTGCGACGTACACTGCAGTCAGGAAAAAAGTGTGTACATCCTCGCAAAATTTTTCCCATAAATCTGTTTGTTGGATGTCCAGAACACACGGACTCTGTATTCCACCAACGAGAGTGGTTGAGAGTGCGGCGTGTTGATGTACTGGTTGCATCGCGCTTGCCAAGTGAGGATTTCTGGGGAAATAGTGACCACCAGTTTTTTTATTTTTTTTCTATTCCGCCAGTTTCTCCAGGGCGTTTTCAAATGTTTGAGGCCATGGGCCTACCACCTGCCCCTCTTACCTTACTTGCCCAACTGCTCCCTGACATGGGCGCAGACTAATCTCCTCTGTGAGATTATCAAACTAGAATCATACTTGAATTGAATAAGTTGCAAATGTGATTGCAACGAGAGAGAAAAGTTTTTTACTATTATCAATACAGGTTAAGGAAGCCATAGGGGGTGAGGTAAGTTCAGGACTTCCCTTATGGCATGATAGGTCCTGGGGTGACTCCTCCACCATATTAACTTTTGGGGGAGGCGTTGAAATTTTCACAGCTCGATTTTCAACCTCCAAAGTAGGGGTTTTTGCTGCCTCAGGGAGACAGGTTTTAAACTATAGTTAGTTGACTGAGAGGTTGAGGAATATAGCGTCGTGGAGGAGGATGCTTTTTCTACACCAGCTTTAGTTCATTAAGTGGCGTGAGCTTTTGTGAAATAGACTGTTTAGCTTTTGTGTACTAAACATTTAACCCATTGTTAATGGGGGAGATTGGCACCCGAGAAAAAGGGTTTAGACTTAGGAGCAGGCTTTGGAACCACTTGAGAAGGCTGCTCTGGAGAAAAAAAGGGCAAGGTAAAGGAATGACTGCTTTTACCATTCAGGTTTTTAAAGCTGAAAACGAAGGGGAGCACTGCCCCATCACAATCATTATCATCTGATTAATGTTATGGGAAGAAGAAGCAGTGTGTGATGGCAACTCCATAGGGGCAGGTTTACAGAGGGAAGCTCCATAGTATAAGTTAAATTGGTCAGCACAGATGCTTGTCTCAGAGACCCTTGTATAGGTCAAGTTCATAAAGGTCAGCCACCTCTAGCAAATGTTCCTTGATATCTCGTACATATTTACATGAACGCTTTACAGAAGAGAGGTGCATTGCCAAGGAGGGATGGGACGTCAAGCCAGCCAATATAGCCGCAATAGCATCGTCTAGGGTTAGAATTTTCTGAAAGCAATAAGGGTTGAGCTTAAATGTTAAAGCGTTAGGCAAAAGAGGCAATTATTTCACCCTGTTGCAGGTTAAGGCACATAAAGACCTGTTAATGCCTGTTCAAACTTTGTAAGGAGGCAAATTCCTCAGTAAGTGCTTGCTTCACCTCCTCCCAGGTGCTGAGGGTGGCCATGTGTGAAACCATTATCTCTTGATTGCCACGACTCAAGCAGGGAAGGAGGTACTTTATTTTCAGGTGGTCCTTTGCCCCTTCCATAGCAACTTCATGCAAGAAGTGGAAAGAAGCAACACTTCCCTCACACGGAGTAAACTTATCCCTAAAAGGGGGTTTATGGATGCCAGGGGAGGCCTCATATGGGCCTTGCAATGAGTGCTGCTCAAGCCTTTTTAGGCGAGACAAAGCATTGGCTAGTTGTTGCTCCAACGCAGCTAGCCTTGGTTACAAGTTAGATTTCATGTTAACAGGATTTTGGTGGTATACAGGGTCCTCTGTAGTGAGCACCACTTTTTGGATTTTTGGATGGGGAGATGCTCGCTGGTGCTTTTTCCACTAAAATCTAACAAATGGGGGAATAAATTCAATAAAATTAATAAAAGTAAATAAGCAAGTAAAAACTAGAAAGTTAGAGCTTTTTAATTGTTTATTATTCCTTGCGGGAGGTGATAAATAAACTCTTAATAAGACGTGATAATTAGTATTTAAGTTAGAGAGGCTCAAATTTGTATGGCTTAGTAACATCTGAATTAGGAATTATAATGATTCAACCTATCAGATCTTGGACAATTCTCTTCGTTTTGGAAAGATGACCAATGGAAAGTCAATGTTTGGTAGGATATGACCTTGAGGTAACGATTTAATCAATTTCACCCTATCAATGGGCATGAAATTATTTTCACCTTGAAATGCCCCTTTGAATCCTATAAATGGGGCCAGCCTCTATGGGGCAAGTTGCATGAAATTAGTGGTGGCCTGGGGAGGAGCCTCTGATATACTCTTTTGAATTAGCTGCATAGTCAGCGCAATTTGATTACCCATCTTTGGGGTATTGATCTGAGAGTTATTACTAAATTTGTTGCCCCAATTTAATAGATTCCACCGAGAATTATCCAGGGTCTTTAGGCTGATTTCTTTTGAATTATGAGCTGAAACACTCTTACTGCAATATCATATTTGTAATTGTCCGACATAAGCTACCATCAAGTCACTAAAATGTCCCCCTTTGAAGCTCTAAATGGACGTGTTCCTCAGCCCCCAGGTAGCATTCAGCCTTTGATCAAACCTCCATGTATGAGAACTCCAATCTAACCATGAGGGCCTTAGCCAATGAAATTGTCCAGCTTCAAACCTTAGCCACACAAGGTGTTGTCACACTACTGGAAGGGTGACATCCCAATTTAGTGTCAACTGACCCTCCTTACCTGCTTTACAATTAAGTTGCCTCATTCTCTATTATAATCATTGATCCAGAGGTCAACAGAATAAGCTCAACATTCTTTAGTCTGGACCTTATAAGGTTATTCAAAAAGGTGAACTTCAAGTACTCCATTGCCAATTTCAATCAGGGGAAAGTGGTGAATCAAGTGCATGTCTGGTTCCTCAAGCCCTATACTCCCCTCTGGCAGAATCTTGAGGGGGATGTTTTCAGGATTCAAGATGACAAGCACGCCGAAATTCTTGCTCCTAAATCAAAACTCAACCAATCAGTCTCTCAAACCAGCACAACCAGAAGCTCACCTTAAGGCATAAATCTAAATTCAATCAGGAAGCATTACATGTACAAGTATTGATGAAATCACCTTCAGAAATCTCATCCCCTCTTCCCAAATCATGATAGGCATTGCCCCCCACCGCAGTCATGAGGATGAAGTAGTACAATGGGGTGCCATCCAGAAAATTAATTTGGAAGGCAGTAAAAAGATCCTGATTTTATGGAGCCACGAAGGTCCCTGAGGCACCATGTCCCTACACTCTATAAATAACAACGCTTTATAACACGATAAAGTAGTTATGTTCTCTACATATTTTTATTTTTTGACCTCTCTGCTAATTTACATCTTCAAGCCAATTTTGGGCTTTAGCGACAGTCAAAAGAACTGTTATTCTTAGGCCAAGAAAAAATGTTCTTCATATGGACAACTTAATACTTGGGCAGAGGTTAAGAAGGCACCTTTGATGAGTTTGGCTACAAAGAGTGTCTAATCATGAAAAACAGGCATTTATGCGCATCAGTATGAAAAAGGGGAATTGGTTGCCACCTTAGCTAAATGATTCTATATTGAAGTCCAGATGCTGTTAACTTCTAATATGTTAACTCTGGATGACACCGTTGCTGCCATCCTGATTGGGCTGTCTTCTCACCCTACCTTGGCGATGCACATTACCTCAGTGAAACATTACTTATGAAATGTTCACAATATCAAAGAGATTTTTCTAGATGTTGCTTATCTTCGTAAACTTGATACTCCCCAGAGAGTTGTGTCAAGACCTTGAGTCCTGGCCATTGAGGATCAAAAGCCAAAGCCTCAAGCTTTAGTCATTATAGATCAACAGCTAAAACCTCGATTCCTGGCCACTTAGGATCAAAAGCCAAAGCCTAAGCGAACTGAGAGTCCAAGTGAGCCTACACTAACAAGGTTGGGCTTTCTAGAACTGTGTGTCATAGGAAGATAGCTGACATTGAAGAGCATGGAAAAGAGAAGTTATCATAGGGACAGGCACCCCTGTTGCTGACAAATCTAATATGCCTGACTCAACCCCCTTTTCATCTCTCAATTAAATTAAATTAATAACCCCCTGGAGATGAATCTGAAGGGGGTTATAAAGATGTTGTATAATGTCTTAGGAGCACCAGCTGAAGTCAAGGTTGATTGGTTGATCTCTGAAGGAGTAGACGAGGCCACACAACCCTGATGAAAATTACCTTATCCAAGTTCTAGGGTCTCTTAAGTTATTGACACGGCTAGTGATGCTGACCTTTTACTTTCCTAGTCGATTCAACCTATTCAGTATGTTCATGCCTTGAAATCCATCAAGGAGAGATATCCTGGTACAGCTCGCAAACAGACCTCCATTTTCATCCTAGAGGAAGTTCTAGCTCTACATCCTAACTTTGGTTGAATTATAACCATGGTAAAGGTAGTTATTCAAAAAAAATCTGGGTTATGGCCATCCCTGACACGGGGTCCCCAGTCAATGTGATCTCCTTAAACTTAGTAGAAAAATAAGCTGGCGCCCGACTTGGAATACACCCAAGGGTATGTAACTGTGGGTCTGGAAAACACTCATGCTACTGGGGCATACTCCTTCCTACCCATTCAAATTAGGAAGCTCATCCTGTTAGCACCCACTGTGGCCCTGGACAACAATAAATATAATTTGCATATTGGCAATCAGTTCATGTATGAGTAAGATGGAATCATCAACATTAAACTGGGGTTTCTCTTCCTGATCAAAAAATGAGTTTCCTTAGATTTAGCTAATAAAGACCCTGGAAAGAACAAATTTTGCCTGGTTGAATACCATTCTTCTGCCTTATTTTTGCACTATACAACATCCAGGATGTTAAAAAAGAAAATGCTTGTATCAAAGGGGAACTTTGGAGGGAATTCCTTTTTATGCTTCATAATAATTAGTGATTAAGTATGGTGAAAAATGAGTTGTTGATACCTAGATTACTTTTCAAATCCTCCAAAATTGCTTATTGCACATAATAATTATCAATGGAGTTATTCCTTAAGATCCTCAAGTGTTTCCTGGATACTAGACCTCGTTCACCAGTGACCTATCAATATTTTATTGGGAAATTTTACCAACAAGGATATCATAGTGAAAAAACATCCATAAATTAGAAAAGGTCAGCTGATCCTAGTTGAGGATAATGAAAGGATCACTATATCATTTCTATGTTGGATAAGGGCTTACCTACTGACGAATTGTTATGTACTCTGCATACCATTAATATTTCAGAAGAACTAATCCCAGACGGGCTTGAAAAAGTCCATACTTTATTAGAGGCCTACAGTGATATATTCTCTAAATTTGATACCGACTATGGGCACATGAAGGATTGAAGTCACACCATTGACGTCGGTGATGCCCATACCATACATGCCAAAACTTACCATAAAGTAAAAGCCAAAGAGCAACAAATGAGGATAGAGCTTATAAGTTACTAGACTCCAGATTACTAGTACCTTCTCAAAGCCATTTGTTATCTCCTCTCTTGCTTATAAAAAAGAAAAGTGAAGGTCTTCAGGTAGTTATGGATTACCTAAAAACTGAACAACCTTACAGAAAAGGATAGTTATCCTATCCTTCACATCAACTGTGTTCAGCACAACTCTGGCTCAAAATTATTTTCTGCTATGGATTTGGCCAATGGATGATGGAAAATGGCCTCTTTCCCATAAGACCAAAAATTGTGCTCTCATTGTATTGAAAGCTTCTATAACCCACTTGATTACCTGAAGGGCTTTGTAATAAACCTGCAATCTTCTAGTGAGCAATGGATCATATTTTAAAGAATCTTAAGCTAAGTTGTGTTATAGACTATCTCAATGACAGTATGATGTTTTTAATACTTTTTAATGAACACCTTACTCATCTAAAGTAATTTTTTAACGCCTAAGTGAGTCTAACATTAAGCTAAAGCCATCGAAAAGCACTCTTTTCTAAGAGAAATTAGACGTTCTCAGACATGCAATCTCACAGGAAGGTATCCAACCCCTACATAACAAAGTTGAAGCCATATCATAAATGTCTCCGCCTCACAGCCTACAAGATGTTTAGGTTTTTCTGGGAAATATATGGTATTACCTTCAGACATCTCCAAGTTTGCTCAGCTCAGTGAGCCTCTCATTCGATTATTGGCTAAGAAATCTCCTTTCTATTGGGGTGCTGAACAAAAGGCTGTATTTGAGATGCTTTTTCAATTTCTGCAAGAACGTCCTATCCTATGACACTCATATTATGGTAAACCTTTCATTTTGTTTACCAATGCCTCCAACTATGCCATTGGAGCTATGCTGGCTCTTTTATATGATAATTATTTGGACCATCCAGTTTCCTACTTCTGCAAGATGTTTTCTGTAAGCTGAATACAAATAGAGCTTCACATAAAAGGAGTGCCTTGCTTTCTTACTTATTGAAAAAAATTATTGCTTCTTTCTGCATGAAACTATCTTCACCGTGGTTAGTGACCAAGCCTCCATGATATGGTTACAAAATATGAAAAACCCTAGTTACATTTGGCTCTTTTGGGTTTAAAGCTCCAACATTATGACATGAAAAATGAACATTGAGTTGTACCCACTATATGAATGTCAATGGATTAATGCGGTTGCCTGTCCTTCACTTGTACAATAATGAAGCTGAGAGTTATATGACCTTTTAATGACCCCAATTCATGGGTTGATGAGTATAAACCTGTCAAGAAAATGCTAACGTGACACTCCCACAAAACCAAAGTGGTTAGTTGGAAGTTATATAAAAAGGTAGGGGTCTAGTGGTTGCTCTATATACGACCTTCAAAACATGTACTTGCTATCATGGAGGCTCAATCTACCATGGGGCATGGTGGAGTGCAGAAAACCTATGAGTGTATTAGAGATCAGTACCATTGAGAGGGAGTTATGGAATCCATTATAGGTGTCCTAGATTCCTTCTTAACCTGAAAAAAAAGCAATCTAATCTTGAGACCAAATATTAATATCAACCTATTACCTCTCAACAACCATTCCACATGATAAACCTAGATATGTTAGGTCTCCTACCCCAAATTAACAGTAGGAATCAGTATATACTAGTAAGAATCTATCACTTTATAAAATCGATTGAGGCGTGGCTCTCCCAGCCCAAACTTCCAACGCCATTGTAACTTTTCTGCATCAGTACATTTTCACTTGCCATGGCTGCACCCAGGTACTACTCTGTAACAGTGGAAAAAATTTCACCTCCAGAGTGGTCAAGATCCTGGATACCTCCATGGGAGCCCAACAACTCTTCTCAGCCCTCTATAATCCCTTTCTGAATGGTACCATAGAACAAGAAAATGTAACCTTGGTTTCTAATTTACAAAAATGGACACTTCAGAACCTCTATACTGGGATCAGTACCTGCCTAGAGCCCTTATGTCCTGTCATATCAATTATCACCAGATTCTCAAAATGTCATCTTTCTGTGTTCTATATGGCTGAGAACCCAGGGTACCCGCCCTCTTATTTAAGATGTTTTTTCGGCTAGTATTAGCATTCTTTAAAAATCTATTAGGAGATTATCCCAACACATAAATCAATTATACTCTAATACCATGACTATTTTGGCTAAAACTACTGTAAAAGAGGGCCGAGCAGCTAATGATCTCATACCACCTCTACCCTTTTTCCAAAAATCAGAGTTTGTCTTATACTTCCTCAAACACATCACCCCATAAATGGCAAACGTGGGTCCATTTGGGAAGGACCTTTTGTCATTTATAAGAGGGGCGATGAATATTCTATTACTTTTTTGCATCTGGAATCACTATCAACGGAGTATATGGAGGATTTTTACGCCTCTATTCTCCACCCAACATTCTTAAGGGATATATCAGAAAATTAGATTTACAACTAGTTGATATTAATGTCCTGGTGCCACATAGATTAAGTTTTTACTAATAATACTCTGGCTTACTCTAAGTGGAATATGTTATATCAGAAAAATACTTCTACTCCTTTCCCTCAGCTAAATATCTTAGATTTAGTTATTGTTGTTCTTTTGATCCCAGGAGGAATAGGCAAACTGATGGGGAAGTCCACCCCCACACTACCTTAAATTTAATGCTAACTCCTAAGGGAACATAAAATCCTTTTATAGATCTGAAGGGTTTTTGAAGGTGAAGAAATTTACCCACAAATGAAGAATTATAACATCCTGTTATTGGTTAAGATGAAATTATTTTAAATAAATTATTTATAAATTATAATAAATCACTACCGCATGGATTTGACATACCTTCAATGAACAATCACCCAGAATTAAGACATACTAGTTTTAAATGATTTTTGTAAGTTCTGATAGGCTTGTCTGTACTTTCATCAATACCTTGATACCCTCAGCCTATACTGAATCCAATCTTACGTCAAACTTAGCCTCTGAGTCCCATAAGTACTGGGAGGAATCAATCTGATAGAGGATTGTTATTACACCCAACTAACTTATTGGGAAAAATTT
>JAKSZP010007105.1:0-62115 GCA_022478985.1 Massospora cicadina | reverse complement strand
TCCGTAAACAAATTGACAACTACTCAGACTGCCACCAATATTTCTGAAATCAGTCCTAAATGAGTTAATTTCCCCATCTTACTCAAAGTTCACCAGGTTAGGTCAAAACTTGAGGGCCCCAATCCCGCGTCTTCCTAAGATATTCCCCAATTGATCAGCTATCTAAGCAGTCATAACACACTGAGAAAATTGACAGTTGATTCTCTTATTTTTCTAATTCAATAAAAATCTTTCCATGCTCAAATTTAAAACTAAGTTTGTTTTTTCTTTGAAGCCCCGTGACATCTTCAATATGGCCTTTTGGGCCTCATATTAATTGGGTTGTACCAGTCATGTTATAACTTTGGTCCCCACCATAGTCATTTGCGCCTACCATGTAAAGAACTTTATGGATTTTTCCTCAATCTCGCAACTACCTACATTCAGGCCATTGGCAGTGGGAGCTGCAACAGCTTGGTTTCTTGCCAGGTTGTTTTTTCATTTGTGGCCCATTGGCACTCCGCTGTTACTGATCTCCCAGAACATTTAAACGTTGTTTAAAAAACAATGGCCCTGGCATTCTGGATTGCTTTTTGGGTGCTGTTAACTTTTGGCAGATTTGGCTGATTCTGCCAAATGGGTTGCACAGGGTTTGACCCACTGAGCAATGGACACGCAATATGAAGATTGCTGGCCTCAATAGTTAATATTAATAGAGCACATTTTAAAGAGCTGTTGCCCCAACAATACCAATTTATTTAATATTAAACTTAACGGCTGCCTACATTACTATTTCCTACTACTCTCTGTATTTTTAAAAACCCTCCCCTTCTCATTCTCACGCTAAACTCTTAATCCATGGTATTCCTTGTCAGTTTCACCCCTTCTGCTTAGTAAATCTCTATTTGCTACCAATTTAGGGCTTTGTTCTATCATCAAGGCTTCAGCGGAATATCCTTGATTTGCCAAACAATAATCGCTAATTGATTAACTTCACATTGACATAATCTATTGCTCACTCTCAAGGCTCATCTTAACTCATAAATAGGATCTGACAGATAGGTGACTGATTGTCCAGTCATATCAAATTCTTAACATTACCCCCACTTAACTGGACGATAAGCGCCTATTGCTTGTATGCTTGGAGGAACTTCACATGAACTCAGTTGATAATCCAACTACCCACTGATTCCTTAATTATGTAGGCATCAATATCAGTCTTTTTGATTATTTTATATGGCTTGGTCCAAATGTTAGCGATCTTGTTATTCTATCCAGATCCATGCCAGTAGTGGAATAAGACATGATCTCCTACAGAAAACTGTGGGAGTCCACTACATCTACTTTGGTCAGCTGCCTGATTACAAATCTTTATAGCTAAGCTGATAGAATATGCTTCCATTTGTAGTTTTATCATTGTCTCCAGAAAATTGGTCATAGAATGCTGCAGTCTAAGCCGCCAGTATCCTCCACACATAAGTAAAGCAGAGCGGGTAAGCTGGATGTCTACCTTAGAGCAGTTGGAAAGGACTATTACCGGTGGACAAGTGATAGCTAATATATGCAAAGTTAGCGGTGGGTAGGAGGGTACTCCATTCAGAGAATCAATCTTTCACAAGCTTGCAGAGAATGTTTATCAATGTCCCATTGACTCATTCCAACATATCACTAGATTCAGGATGTTAGGTTTTAGTCAAGACACCGCGGATTGCCACCAGTTTGTCCAACTTGGGCGGGATATATGACGTGAAATTGATTCCTTTGTCCATGAGGATAAACTATGGACAGCCATGTCACTGTATAACACATTCCATGAGAAACTTGACGGTGGTGACAGCCTCTAAATTATTGATTGCTCTTGCTTTCACCCATCTTGTCAAGTGATCAATGGCTACTATTATGTACTTAGCTCAGTTTGCACCACTTAGCAAAGGCCCCACCACAACAAGAGAGACAGTATGCCATGAGAAATGGGGCTTAACCATCTGGTAGGTGTTCTTCTTGTGGAAAGGTTTCTCCACTTGGCACTGATGACAGCAACCCACCATCTCCAGCACATTACAATTCATTCTCTTCCAATAGTAGTGGAGTTGCAAGAACTTCAACGTTTTTTCGCAACCCTCCATGACCTACCGCTCTATGAGCATCCATAATAATTGCTGGTCTAGCAGAATGCTTTGGATACTCAGCATCAATTCTCCAATTTTCTTGTATAATCCTCCACTGCGCAAAAAAGTGTCCTGTCATAGCCCATCCAGCACTTTGATCACATGTGGCAGTTGATCATGATATTTGTCCACCACCATCTTCTCATACATGATGTCAGACAAATCCGCTGTAATGGTAACCTTTGGTAACCGTGAGAGACAGTCTGCATTTTGATGTTCACCCCCCCGCCGGTGTACTATCTTGAAGTCATACGCTTGGAGCTTCAAGGCCCATCACGTGAGCTGTCCTTCAGGTTCACGGAGATTCTGCAGCCAGCGCAAGGATGCTGATCCGTTGTCACTTGGAATTTCACCCCATGGAGATAAACTAGAAAATTTTTATACAAATAAATCACCACTAAGAACTCCCGCTCAGTCACAGTGTAATTCTGTTCATGGCAGTTTAATTTTTGGCAACAAAAGATGACAGAATGCTCCACGCTGTCATCATCCTTATGGGTTAATACTCCCCCTATAGCGGAAAGCAATGCATCTATTTGCACTATGAATACATTTTTAAATTAGGATAATGCAACTCTGGCAAATTCGCTGATGTGGTCTGCAAGACAAATCAAAAATGTTTTTCATCGTTCAGTCCAGTCAAAGGTGGCATTTTTCAATTATAACTCAAAGAGTGGTTCCCCAATACAACTGAAGTTAGGAATGAACCAACAGTAGTAACTGACCATCCCCAAAAATCTTGGATATCCCGCTTAATGCCTAGATGAATCATCTTACTTATAGCTTCCATCTTTGATGGCTGAGGACTGAGCCCTTTTGAGTTGACCACAAACCCAAGGTATTCCAACTGCTTCTTAAAAAAGTGGCACTTACAGGGCTTGATTTTGATTTTAGCTTCAATGAGTCGGCGGAACACTTATTCCAGGTGGCCAAGATGCTCCATGAACGTCTGCAAGAACACATTGGTATTTTCAAGGTAGACTAGAACATAAGACAGCATTTTCAAGTCACCCAAGATTTTGTCCACAGCCTGCTAGAACGTAGCTGGGGCGTTGCACAAACCCTGTGGCATACATGTATCCTGGAACAATTTCTTCAAGGTGATTATAGCACACTTATTTTGTTCTGCCGCTGGCAACTCGATTTGCCGGTACTATGAGCTTAAGTCCATAGTGGAGAAATATTTGGCACCGCCTAACCAATATAAAGCATCATCAATTTGTGGATTCAGGTATAAGTCTTTTTTCACAATGCTTTTAAGCTTCCAATGTTCAATTACTACTCAATTGGTGCCATCTTTCTTTTTGACAATAAGCACCAGGGACGCCCAGGAACGCTTGAACATCTCTAAATTTCCCTGTTCAACTAATTATCTATCTTAGCAGATACAACATCTTCTTCCGCCTTTGAGCAACATATAGGCCATGACCAGATAGGAGGGTGATCTCCCATGTCCAACTGATGCACAATTCCTCATGCACATCCCAAGTCATGATCGTTGGATGCAAATATGTTTGATAATTCTCAAACAGATCTATCACCCAGTCCTTCTGATCCTCCAACAAACCAGTTAGAGCTTCCTGCGGAACCACAGTAACTAAACCAGATGAGTTTTCAAAGGTAACCCAAGATCTTCCCAAGAACCAAAATTGTGTATCTGGTGGACCTCATTGATAGGAATCAGATGCAGATAAGACACCACTTAATGCCTCTGAACCTTCATAGATTCCTTCTGCAGGTTCGCTATCAAAACCTTAACTTCCTGCTGTCCTGGTAACAGGAGCCCAGGAGCCACATGGGGCTCAAGCCACGATTTCTGATAGGGACCCATAATCTCACTGTATAGACCTTCTGGGATATCTATTTCAAGCTCCATTCTTAACATGACCTGATGCCCAGAAGGGATAGTCAAAGCGTTTTCAGCTCATAGCAGAATCCCTTTTACTCATAAATCTGGTTTTTGAGCGTTCAAATCTTCAACTTCATTCACTGATATCTTACAGGAATCACACCATCGCTATAGGCGAGATTAATCTGACTGGAGCGGATTGGGACTTCCAAGACTTCGCTGGAGGAAAAGTAGAAGGGAATCTGTTGTCCTAGGATACTGATGGTTTCATCCGCCATATTGAACACATCCCCAAATTGTTGCATGAATGAAGCGCCAATCAACATGTCATAGTTATTATTAGGCAATACTACCGCTGAGCTGATGCGCTGACCAACCTGAACCTTAAGGGCAATGTGCTGTATGCGCCCTCTGACACACTGCTCTGTGCCCCCACAGTCCCATACACTACTCGGTGGTCCACATCTGGTTTCAATTGAAGCTTAGCTATGACCTTGGTGGGTATTATATTGATGGGAGCACCAGTATCAATAATCACGTAAATTTTGGTATAGTGTACTAATTGTTACAGTATGTACATTCCTGATAAGAAATACCATGGGTGTTCAATACATAAACATCTGAGGGCTTTTGGTTTTCCAGAAAAGTGATAATACTGGCACTTACATGAGGATACTCCTGGGAAATCATTTCTACTAAAATCGCCACTTCCACCCCCTCTAGAGATGTGACATGTGCTGAAGGTTTGCCATCGACTTTATCATTACACTTAAGGATTTTCCAGGCGTATGTTTTTTTTACAAATTGGTAGAACTCCCTTTCTGCGTTATTAGGTTCTATCCCTCAGCTTGAGGCTAATATATCATAGGGGATATATTGATATTGTAAATTATCAGGGAGTGTACCAGGGCTGATATACCATTTCTCTCTCAATTTTAACATTATATTATTGATTGATTTATTCGAGGTATGCTGACCAGGGGACAGACAGTACCGATCACAACACTCAAAACGGCAAAACAAACTACTAACCAGGTGGGAAGCAGAAACTGCTTAACCCACCATGGCAGAGGGTGAGGAGGGGTTGGGGGGTCGGTTTTCAGAAAGACCCACCTCGATCAAGGGGTGTTGGTTACAGTGCCGGATCAGAGAAGAGAGCCAGGGCGTTGGGGCATCTGCATAGTGGGGACTGAGGTCAGCGTAGTAGGAGTTTTCCACTTCTGCATCAAGATAATGATGGGAAAGTGTTTCAACAAAAGCTGCGAGGAGAACTTCAGCTTCTTTGTGGGCTTCAGGAAGTTGGGTGAAAAGGGAGATACTATGGCGGGTGATTTTGGCTGAGGGGTTGAATGAAGCAAGCGTTGCAACATTCATAACAGCGATTTCAGCATCATCAAATAGTTTTGAGATGTCACTGCAGGGAGATTCAGGGAAGTCAGGGGGGGAAGAAGATGGTGGGCAGGCCATGCTGGAGCTGAGCCACTGACTGGGCCACCGCGGTGCGTAGTTTTGGGCAATGAGGAGAGGCCACTGCAGCTAAGGCGAGCTAGTGGTCACTTTGGAAGGGGGCTGTATTGGGTAGAGGAGCGAAATGGCGAGGGGTAGGGGTTTCATTGAAGTTGGGAAGGAAAAATTCTGCCGACCATAATCGCCATGGCAGAGAGGTTGACCTGTATGCTTATTAATGAGGATATTACCTGATTCGTCAGTTTCAGCCAATAGATCCCATGGATTTTGGTTCACTGGAATAGTGGCATTTAAATTTGAGTGGGTAGGATTGGGCGAATGGGCAGCTGCTTGGGTGTGAATGTTGGTCCAAGCATTGATCTGATTGGCTGGCTTAGATTTAGGTGGGAGAGTGAGGATGGAGGTTTTGGGTGGGGCTGATTTTCCATGTGGGCCCACTGAACGAGATTGGAGGGTGGGAGGGGGCAGCAAAGTGCCCCATACTGAACCTCCAGAGGGGGCTCAGAAGTTGCATCAGCGGATTTGGCCTTAGGGCATGCTCTTTTTGCATGGTCGATGCCAAAGCAGAGGGAAAAAATCTGCCTACCATTATTGACCCGAGCCCAAAAGAAATGATCTGGCGCTGCAGCCACACTAGCGCGGGGTGGGATTTGTTGGGCTATGGTAGGGTGGTGTGGTATGATGGTGGCGGTTGCACGAGGAGCAGCAAGGCGTTCTGCACCAGATGGAATGGCAAAGATGAGGTTGGGCTGAGTGCCATAAGCCATGAGCCCCGCGACCAACTGGTCATACAAAACCTGGGGTGGAAGGTGGGATGGGAGATTTGCAAAGGATACCACTAGTGTGGTGTCTGAAGGGAGGCGAGTACGGGTTGTGGGAATGGGGTTTTTTTTATAAATTAGAGGAGTTTGTGCTGCCGCTTCAGCATCCTCCTCAGATTGGAACCCAACGTCAAAGTAGCCCTTAAAAGGGCGGAAGTCTATAAAGCCAGCTGGCGCAAAGGCTGTAGTGGCTAGGTCAATAATTGCCTTATCAGCATATGGGAACAAACGCCCATAGTCCACTCTGAGGCAATACCGGATAGCAGAGCGAGGGAGGGCGAGAGGATGGGGGCGAGAAGGGTGGACGCGCGCCAGGTGGAGCGCTAAGTCCCGTGGGGGGACAAAACGGTTGGAAGCAGTGGGCGGGCTGTTTGAACCCGTCTGAACGCGCTTGCCTGCAGGGCGGAAAACGCTAGGTGGGGGTGCACTGCTACCCCACACTGGGGTGGCAGGCGGCAGAGCCAAGGACATCAAAGAATAGGTTTTTGGGCAGATGGCTGTAGATAAATAAACTTAAATTTAAAAATCGCTCAAAAGTGACTTTGAGCGGTTAAAGAGAGTTTTTTTAACATTTTATTATTAAAATCTCAACATTTTATTATTCAATTTTAACATTTTACAAATCAATTTCAACATTTTATTATTCAATTTCAACATTTTACAAATCAATTTCAACATTTTTTAGGACATGGCACAACATAAATTTTAGATTTACTTATGACCTATAAATAAAAAGATGAAATCACATTTATTTTCTGGTAAAGTTTTCTTATTAATATATGACTGTAAAAGCCATAATACTATTTTGGAATTAATTAAAGTGATGACAAATAAAGATTGACACAATCTTGATGTTGATAAGCACTAAACATTTAATAAAATCTATTGATGTACATAAGGTAGTTCTGCAGCACAATTAGTAATATTTCTAAAAATCAGTCTAAAATAACCTGCGCTATCTTCCTCCATTACAGTTGCAGTTTCTTCAATTATCAACTCTGATAAAAGACCAGATGCCCCACCTTTCAGTCTCGATCTAGCGCCATTTTTTATTTTTGAAAAGGAATTTTTTATTGGATTTAGCATGTAGGAATATGGAGAAAGGAATTTAAAGTCATAATTAAATATAGCAACAATTCTTTCAATGTCAGCTCTTTGGTGTATTCTAGCATTATCTAGTATGAGACACATTCCTCACAAGCATTTTTCATTGTAAAGATAAGAACAAAAATCATTAAGGTATTCCGCAAATAAATCACCATTTACCATTGAATTAGCAATGGTTTTACAATATTAAAGGCCATCAATTGTCATATTAGCTATTAAAGACACTGATCTTCCTCTAATGGCTGGAACAGTCACAATGGCGCGCATTCCTATTCTTGATTTTCCTTGCATCCACTTTAAATGCAAATTGAAGGAAGATTCATCAATAAAGATTGCTTTTGAATATTGTCCAATAAAATAATTGTTAAACCATAGGGCATATTATTTTCTTACAGCAATATTGTGGGGAAGGTTAACTCTATCTAATTCATGATGAGTTAGTTTTAAAGTTCTTTGCAGTTCTTGCAAGCACCAATCAATACTTGAGATTGAAATTGTAAAATTCTCTTCTTCAGCTTCTAATTTCTCTTTAATCTCCTTTAATGTAATCTGAGGATTATAAGTAATCAGACTTTTGATTTTGTTCACTCAAATCACAGTAAGAGTACTTCTCATGCTTCCTCCTTTGGCTTTTTTATTAGTAATGCCATCATTTTTGTACACTGAAGAAATTGTTTGGGCGGTATTATAGTTGATCCCTAATATTTCCGCTCCTTCCTTTACAGTCTTGCCTTGCTCGTGGACTAAACATACTAGGCTTTTTCATTTAGTATTATTAACTTGGTCATAATGCATCCTTTCTACAACATTAATGTTTTCTTTGCTTTCATTTTCATGATCACTTATGGAAGACATGTGGGTAGAATATTTTATAAAATTTGATTAATAATAATTTTAAGCTTTTTATATTTATCTTCAAAAAATTATTGAAAAAAACTTTTTAGTGTTGAAATTGAATAATAAAATTTTGAGATTGATTTGTAAAAATGTTGAAATTGAATAATGAAATGTTGAAATTGATTTGTAGAATGTTGAAATTGAATGATAAAATGTTGAAATTGAGTGAGAAATGGTATATAAAGCGACTCATGAGAATCTTCAGGGACAATTAAGTTGGAATCAGCGGAAGTAGAGCGTCCCATCTCTACTCCACTCACCCTTTTCCCTGTTTGATTGGGGCAGCCAGTACCACATGAGCATTCAGCCTACTCAGACAGCTAGATGCATAATGGCCTCTTTGCCACACAAGAAACAAGCATTTGTAAATGACTTTTGTCTCTGGATCACCCCCAAAGATCTGGGGCGCATAATAAATGATGGGTTGTTATTGAGCCAAAGATAAGCTGGATGATAATAATGGGGATAAAATGGAAACGCCAACGCATTAAGTGGATGAGGATTAATCAACAGATTATTACCATATCATTAGGGTCCATTTCCCAATGGGAATTTGGTAGCGGATGCAGGAGCATTCCACTCCACACTGGGAGCACTAAAAGTGACGGATAGATGGCATAAATGACTGACAATTTTCAATAGCTCCACATCATCTTGAAGAATGTGGGCCATAGCATTATACAGTTTTATATATGGCTTAACAGCTGCAATCATTGCTATGGCCACCTCCGCATTAGATAAGATAGTTGCTCCCAACAACACATGAGCTTTCACCTTGAAATGCTCCGCAAACTCCACCAAAGATCATTTTTTTTAAAATTGAATTGCCAAAAACTCTGCCTTACGCTGCGCCATTTTTGCCACGTCCCCAAACAGGCATATCATGGTCTTCTTCACCTCTTGATATGCTACAAAACTATCCTTAAGGTAACAGATGCCAGGTTGGCACTTGCAACATCCAAAGCGGATAATAACAGTTTAGCTTTCCATTGATCAGAAGCCCCCCCTCCAGAGATCAAACTGCACATAAAACCCGTGTATGTTTCCATCATGATGAAATGGGGAAAGCTTGTTGCTGCAGACCTTCCCTTCTCTAACAACTGCATTTAATTTACACTCTGCACAGTATAGCCGCTCAATAGTGTTGCCCAAGAGGTCAGCAAGTTGTTTGGGTTGATCACACATCCGGTGTTGTTAATGAAAGGCCTTGGCTAGCCGCTCAGTTATACTTTTATTTTCTCATAAAAGCATTTTTTGTCCTGGAGTAGTGTATCCAAGGCAAGCTTAAGTTCCATATATTTAGACAATTTGATAAACTGGGGTAGTTCCCCGTCAGGGTGAGCCAGTTGCGCCATGGCTTTAAAGAATATGAAGATTTCTAGGTGTTGATCAATAGGACCCTGTAATGAGCACCACATTTACCTTTTGGAAGATTTGACTGATTCCGCCAAACAAGTTGCACAGGGTAAAACCCACTGAGCAACGGACAAGTGATATGAGGATTTCTGGCCCTTGATAATTATTATTAATAAAGACTTAATAAGGAGCTATTGCTCTGATGATACCACTTTAATTTAATATTTAACTAATGGCTACTTCCGTTACTTTCCTACTACTTTCTCTTTTCTCATAAAAACCCTCTTCCTTCTCACTCTCACGCTCAACTCTTAATCCTCAGTATTTTTTGGCGGATCAACATGCCTCACTTAGTAAACTGTCTATTTGCTATGATCTAGGGGTTTCATTTGCACATTGAGGCTTCAGCAGAATTCCCCAAATTCGCTGAGCCATTATTTCTTTGATGTAACTCACTTTGCATTAACATAATTAATCACTCAATATTGAGGATCGCCTTGAATCTAATTTATAATCCGCTGGAACTATAGCTTATCATCAAGTCATATCATAATCTCAACACATACTCTCTTCTGCAACACATTAATACAATAGTAGGGGAAGTTCAGGCTGCTTCTAAATGAAGTAAGTCAAAAGGGGAGTTTCCAAAGGCTGAATGATATGCAATGTTGTAAGCAAATATGGCGGAGGTTTGGAAAAGGTTCCAATTTAATGCTTTGCCTGTAAATAATAAAGTAAAATCCCCATCAGTGTACCACTCACCCATTTGATAGTGCCGTTGGTCTCAGGGTGATAGGGCATAGATAGTACCCCCTTATACATATTGAATAATTCTGTTTAAAGATCATTTAAAGTGTGAAATTAATTCCATTGTCCTTCAACTAAAGCTGGGTGCATCCATGCCAATGAATAACATCTTCCAAAATGAATTTAGCTGTAGTCATGGCCCCTAAATCCTTGACATCTTTGGCATCCATCCTCTTGGAGAGGTAATTGATGGCCACTATGATATATTTGAACTGACCAAAAGTATTGGATAAAGTCCCCACAACGTCCAAAGGGTTCTTGTGCCAGGAAAAATTGGGGCTAATCAATTGATAAGAAGTAGCTTTTCAGTAGGTGCTTCAATATGGCATATGTGGCACCAGCTGATAGTCTTGTGGATATTGTGAGACACAGAATTTTAATAATAATAATAATAATAATAATAATAATAATAATAATAATAATAATAATAATAATAATATGAGCTTAATTGTTAAAGTGGACTCTCTTTCTACTTAGCGTAACTTTCTGAGCAAAATTACACAAACTTAAAAACAAATTAAATTTGCTCATAGTAGTTTCACTCTGATGTCCTCTGATTCTCCGCCAGCTGCTTCAGCATGGGGCAGCGGCGAAACTCCCCCCGCCATTTTCCATCCAGCAGGAAAACGCGCTAGGACTGGTTCACCCAGTCATTTCAAACCTATGGGCCAATTTGTTCCGCCCAAAGACCTAGACGCCCACCTTGCTCATACCCAAGCGGTACCACGCTGCCCCCTAGTGCTCCCCCAGAGCAACATGCACTATGGCCTAAGGGTCAAATATGGGAAACTATTCCCATACCATGACCAAGCCATTATCAAAATGGCACAGGCGGTGATGACACCCACCAGCTTCATTGATTTCTGCCCCTACAAGGGGTATTTCAACCTCAGCTTCACCTGCAAAGCTGACGCTGCCACTGCAGCAACTGTGCCCCTGGTATTCCAGGGCACCCCTCTCCCCACAACTTGGACTTGGCTCCCAGCGGACACCACTTTGGTGGTCCAGTTTGCTGGCCTGCCCACCCACCTCCACCCTGAAGTGCTCCACCAGGAGCTGATGGACGGTTTGGCAGCCTAAAGGCTCCAACCCTGTCATGGAAATGGCAGAAGAAGTTTAGACTGGCCTGCCAGTTGGGATGTGTGAACACCCAAAAGCAAGCCAGAATGCCAGAGGCATTGCCGACCATACAACTTGATATGGAGTCGGGAAATGTGATACCACAAAGTGGTGGTGTAACAACAGGGTAAGGAGTGTCCCAACGGCAAACCACACTGAACCCATTCCCAACTTAGTGGTTCTAACTGCAGGAGGTGGGATTACTGGGACAGTATTGACGAGATTCTTGGCTTGAGAGGCCAACTCATCGGGGGCAATAGGGAGATGGATTCTCTCTATCCATTGTTGTATATAGGGCCATAAGATCCCCATGTATTGTTGTCAGAAATTCATAAGAGCAGGGTTGTAAGACCAAAAGTGTTGGACTCGCTGGGCCCAATCAGCAATAGAGGGAGCCATGGTGACCAAAAGAATTGGCAAAGCCCACCTGGAGTGCAGGGTGATGGACCACCAGGGAAAAGCCATCTAGGATGCGGACAGAATGGGAAATAAAAATTAGATTTTTTGGTAAAAATTTATTTGGAAAGGAAAGTAAGAAAATCGACTAACAATTTTCTCAGTGCCATGCAACTGATTAAATAGTGGTTGATTGGGTAGTGACAGGATGGGGTCAGGTCCCAACAAATTTGGCCTGACCAGTGCATTGTTTGGGAATGGGGGGTTTATTCTTTGGGAACTGACATCACAAAATTTGGCGGTGGGCTGAGTCTCTGTCAGTTCGATCTCAAACATCTGAACCAGGGCTCGACTATGTTTCCAACAATTAGCACAATGGCATTTGGCCCAACGGATGATGGGAATCCCCAAGGCCATCCCTTATAGGGATGGGTCCATTTGGTTGGGAACAGGTTTGGGGCATCCAACCCACCCGCGCTCGGTCATTTAAACATTCATTTGGTCAACAGCAGCACATTGGATGCAATGCCCAAATTACTATTCAAGGGCTTTGAACCCTTGTCAATAGTGCCAGATATTTGTTCAACTGGTCTGGAGATTGAATTAGAACTGTTGGGTGATCCAGCTGATATCTCATTCTTCATGCTTTTACAGTCATTCAAATTTTGGGCATCAGCTAGATTGCCAGCCAAATCAAGTCTGACCAATTTCAATTTGGTAATCTCAGCACAGATTTCACTAATTCCCCACAACAGTTCTGCTGAGGTAAGTGTGGGTATTGGAGGTGGGATTCAAAGTGGACGAGCTGTTACCCATCGCTCATCTACTATGAGAGCGAGGTCGCCCTGAGTGATGAGAGGTACCGCCATCCTCTTTGGTGTCTTTTTAATTGGGAATGGGAAGATGGCATAATAGAGAGCCAAAGGATGATCCCAAGACTTACAAACCCCATCTTTTAAAATGTGGTCCCAAATGGCCACACAACTTGCTGGGCCTCGGGCATATGCCACAATAAGCCCTGAATTTAAAAAATTGCAGTGACAATTCCGCCGTGCACTGTTATACCCTCAGCGCCCAACCATCTGTTTTGGGCCCGCATCAAGGGTGGGTGGACGAACTGTCCGTCATGTTTCAAGTTAGACCACTCAAAACGCAAGTGCCTCTTCTCAACCACTTCAGGTAGATAATACAAAACATCCACCAACCTCCAATCCGCTGCCCACCCTGTACAATTTCTGGCATGGGGCATAATCCTACCTCCTCCACCCCCAAAGCCTGTTGCTGCAGCTGCACCTGCAGCCACCAATCAGCCTCCTCCTCACCCCAATGCCATAAATAATTCCTCTAATCAAGCATCAGATTAGATACCAGTTTGATCCCATGCTTCCTCAGATGAATTGAACAAACCTCAACCATATGCTGATTCCCCAATCCAATTCAACCAAAACCCATGGGAATTATTGGCTGAAATTGATGAATCAGGTAAGTTCATTGAAGAACCATCTCTGAAAATCGAGCAGTTCATTAATGCAGAATGGGACGCCAAATACCCCCCTTGACTTTATACCCCACAGCCAAATGCTAAATCGTTTCACAGTGATCACCAGCTTGCAGTAAAAGCAGTTGCAGCACCAGATTGTCACCCCCTTCATAAAGCTGTTGCCAAATCAGTGGCGATGCTCACAGGAGGAATTCCACCTCCTGTTATCCTCAAAAGTCTTACTCAAAAGAGTAAAATCACATAAAACAGTTACACAAAAATGCAAATGATGCTATCCAGAACTTGGCAACTATAGCACGGAATCCAAAAGCAAAAATAACCCAAACCAACATTGCCGCGTTTGTTCAACTCCCAGACGCCCAAATTAATGCTGAAAAAGCTATACCAAATGTCTAAGTGCCATATACCTAGCTGGAAATTTCCATGAAATTCCAATTATTAGAGATGTCGAACCACATACTGCAGATGCCCCAACGCCATTACTGACAGCTGTGACACGCACGTTACTATGGGAGGAAGAAGATGCTGCTGAAGAGGCTGCCAAAGATGAGCCCCCTGACCCCCCTCCCCTTCCGCCATGGAGGGATAAGCGATTTCCACTGCCCACCTGGTTGGTTGGTTTTTAAGCGTTTCACTCAATCCGCTCATTAGGGCGTTTTGTTTGAGCCAAGTAGTTACGTTATAAATTAGTATATTTTTAGTTTCATTAATGTCTATCCCCTGGTTGGCTTGCCTCAAATAAATTTTTAATTGTCAAAGCATTTTTTTATATTGTCCAGGTCATGTAGCCTTATGAGCGGCAATAATCAGATCTGTACTCTTGGTAGGCCTAAAGAAAAATATTTGTTCATTAATAACCATATACAGATTTCCATCTTCCCCAAAAATATTTTGCCTTATTTTTTCCAACTTGCATTGAATCTCAATAGGCTTATTACCATAATGCTGAGTAGTCATTTTGTTAAATAATTGATCAGCCTTGTCAGAAATTAAGGCTATGATAGGCAACCAAGTGTAGTTTATCCATGTTTTGATGCTTGATGCTAAGTCAGTGTTGAATTTCAGAGTTGTACACTTGTAATTTCAAGGCTCAGTGGGCCTACCAGCATTTGAGCTCTTTAATATTTTGTAACCAGCGCAAAGAAGCATGGTCTGTTACCAGGATAAAATGCACTCCATGGATAAAAACCTTAAATTATTTACAAGCCTAGATGACAGTCAAACACTCCTTTTAATTAATTGTATAATTTCATTCATGTAAAATCTTTCTTTTGCTTTAATTGTTAAATCAAAGCCAAATTTTAAGCTAAAAAAACAAAAATCAGCCAGTTAAATCGAGCAATTGAAAACAGAATGTTGATTTTATTATCACCTGCTGCCCTGGATTGGGTTGGTGGTGCGCCGCCTTCTGGCATCCTTTGGCCACCGCCAAAGAGCATCTGGGCTGTCTCTGCTAGATCTCCTAATGCCACCAGGCGTAACGTCTCACCTCAGGACTTAGCCCACCATCTCATAAGCTCGCAGGTGGTGCTCCAGAGCCCTTTGGTGCTCCCTCAGAGCAACCTGAATTTTGGCCTCCAGGTCAAACATGGAATCTTTTCCATATGTGAGTGTGGCCATCATTGAGATGGCCACGGCGGTTTTCAAATCCGCTGGATATATCAACTTTCGCCCTTTTAAGGGCTATTTTGACCTCGGATTTCAATCCAAGGCTGATGCAGCGGCAACATCTAAGCTGCCAATTATTTATAAAAACATTCCAATTCCCATTATTCGCACATGTCTCCCAGATGAGGCCACTTTGGTGGTCCAGTTTGCTGGGTTGCTGTCATTTCTCTCCCTCAAATGCCTTCTCCATGAACTCTGGAGGGTTGGCCATTATGGTGCAGACCCCATCTTGCAGTTTGTGGTTCCCAACAGGGTGGGTCAGTTGTCAGGGCCTCGCGCCTTTGTGATAATCTGCCCTTTCCATTATGACACCCACCTCACAATTCCCAAACAGTGATTAGATCCGCACCTGATCACTCTTTTTGGGCGTGGGTAAAAAATGGCCATGTCATATGCCCTTTGTGCTTTAGATTGTATCATTTGAAGCGCAAGTGCCCTTCGGCTTCTGCCTCCACCACTTATACCACTCTTCCTTCTGGCGTCAGGCCTGCTGCTGCCTCGCCCAGATTTTTCAAGTGGGGCGTAATCCTCCCACCCCCTACCTCAGCTAATTCTGGTGCTGCTTCCAAAGCAGCAGCCAATCAATATTTAAAATTTTTTGACATTTGTCAGAATTACAGAATCCTGAGCTGATGGCTGAGACAGTTTTGGCTGAGCTGCCATGGTCAACTGTTTTCAGCCAATAAGGATCTGCCACTGCACCAACTCTGGTGGCTGGCCCAGCATTAGCTGATTTAAATCCATTTGAAGCGATCAAATGGATTGATGATACAGATTGGCCTTACAATGTTAAGCCCAAATTTTCCTCGGAGGATTTTTTTGTAAATCCTCTGAATTCATGTCCCTGCCGTTTTTGCTCAAAAACGGTTTCCCTGCATATAATATATTGATAAAAAGGCGGTAGAAGCAGCAGCTGCGCCCACCAACACCATACTCTGCCAACATCTTTATGGGGCGATGGAACCCCTTGTTGAGGGTATTCTCATCTCAAATTTCCCCCATGATTTTGATAGGGATGTTAAATATGAAAATGAGGAACCTACTTTTGGAGAGAGCTGTGCCTGCATCAAGCAGCAAAAACCTCCCTTTTTGACCCCAATTATCACCAAACCCACCAGCGCATCAAATCTTTCACTTGTGTGCCTGCTCTTATCACTTTTGCTGAGCATCAACTTGCTCAATACATTGAGGTGATGGACACCGCTGGCCTCATTAACGAAGAAAACCCACAATTATGCCTCCTTATGCCTCATGTCGCTGATGCCCCAACCCCTATGTTGTCCGCTATGATCCACCAGTTTAAGTGGGTGCCAGACTAAGGTTTCCCCAAAGCTTCCTCCCCTTCTGATATGGCTTCCTAGTCTGATAACCTAAGGGCTATATTAGGATTTTTTCTATTTCTCATAATCCCTTTATTTGGCTCATTCGCAAATAAAGATGCATTGTGGCTCCCCCTTTTGGGTTGGGCACCACTAGTGCTAAAAAATTCCATTCATGTATATCTGAAGTCCAGCTACATTAAGTGATGAGGTGTTCACCCCCTCATCATTCATCTAAGTAACACCGCCCTATGGAGGTGTAGGACTTGTCATCCTCTCTGAAGGCCAGAGCCTTCAAAGGCTGTTTAATTATTAGTTGAATACAGTTCAAGCAGAATCTCTTAGGTACTGGGTTCCCCAATGCAATCTCTCAACAGAAATTCTTTGTTGAGGTTACTCTGTTCGCTTTGACAGGCAAGATCTGTATAAAACATTTAAAACAATCACTAGTGAAAATTACTAGGAAATCTAAGGGTAATTTCATTAGTCAAAATTTGGAGATACTTATAGGTCTCTAAGATATTCAGAATTGCCTATGGGAAGCTTGGAGTGATAAATGGAAGTGATTAGAGTAAGGTGGCCTCTTTGACAATGTGGAAGAAGGCTTAGGCTTTTTTAAATTTGACTCTCTTTTCCCAGGGTGGCCGATTCCAGGGACCTCCAAATGGCAAGATCTTCAACAGCTGACTTGGTGCCTTTATAAGTAGAATTAGCAGATTCATCCGAAATTTGAGTTTCCTTTTTCCCATTTAAGATTCATTGTTTGAGTTTGTCTCAATGCTCATTTAATTGGTGGAACTTCTACAACCAAGTTATTTGGGTCAAGTTTAAAACCCATTTACATCCATCCAATTCTCATGATTCTCAACGGGAGGTGAGGGATGCATCCATATGAATAATAAAGGGATTATTAAGCTTGAATACATTAGTATTTGCGCTTGGTTTGACACATCCATAATTGATCAAAGGCAAGCTGACAGTTTACCATCAATTTGAATGGAAGCCTAGTCTTAAAAAGTTGAAATATAGCTCACCTATTTTATTAAAATTCTTCATGAACTGGAAGTAATACCAAATCATCACCAAAGATTCATGAATATCACACTGCTGCAGGTTCATGACATTTTTCAATAGCCTTGACCTTAGTTGGCTGGGCTTTAAGCCTTGAACTTAAATTACAAACCCCAGATACTTAAGTTGTTTGTAGAAGTAGTTTCACTATTAGGTTTGATTTTCAGATTTGCCTGAGCCAACCGAAGGAAAACTTTCTCTAGTTGCTGCAAACGGTCCATAAACGTTCTGGAAGAACATTCATATCATCCAAATACACTAACACATAGCTGATTTTTAAAACCTCAATATGCTATCCATAGCACGCTGGATTGTCTCAGGGGCATTACACAGCCCTTGCGGCATCTTAGTGGGCTGGTATAGACCTTGGGCGGTGATCATAACGCAATTACATTCCTCTTTTGGCGTCTCAATCTGCCAATATCCAGAGATTAAATCCATAGCAGAAATAATTGTACGCTACTAAAATGGGTTAGTACTTGTCAATATGGGGTAAAGGGTAGAAATTTTCTTGGTAATATTGTTGAGTTTTAAATAGTCTATTACCACTCAATTTGACCTATCCTTATTTTATAACCAAACCCATGGCGATCCAAGGACTCTTGGAGGGCAATAAAATTTCCTACTGCACAAGGTGATTGATTTCTTGGTATATGACTTCATCCGCCGCCTTGGAACGCTAAATATAATGAAGGCAAATCTGTGGATGATTACCAGTATCAATCTTGTGCAACACATCATATGCACACCCCAAATCATAGTCATCCTTCACAAAAATAATAAAGCTAAAATTGTCTAATAAGGCCAGAACTTGATCATTTTCCTCTTCTATCAACCCTGAAAAGCATTATTATGGTATCAGCAAACATACTTATTGATTCTCATTGTCCTCAAGCCAAAGTTCCTCTAGATTTCCAAACTCATGGATTTTTAAAAAAAAAATTCAAAAGGTAAAATATGAACTAAAGTGACTATTTGATATCACTAACTTCCACAGAATAAGGATACAAGTTAGCTAATAGAACATGAATTTTACCATAAATGATATAATAAAATAAGTTCAGCGACTGGTTCTAACTTGGATTGATAAATGGGGCACTATCCCATCTTATAATCCTTGAGGAATGGTTAAGGCAATTTCTGTTCCCAATATAAAATGATGGCCCACTGGAATAGTTAGGATAAGGTTAGCGCATATGAGAGTACCTTTTAATTCTATAATCTTTCAGTACCTTCTGGGTACAGCCATGTAGCCGCTAATAATTACTTGACACTATATCATCCTTGTGCACAAAGTTAAAAACCCAAACTCAAAGCTTTTGGGGCTACATCCAGTTATAAAAATATCAGAAAATATGTCAAAGTAACTCCAACGTAATCTCCTAGATGATTTCTTTTACCCCATAGATCTTTAAAAATGAGGTCCTAATTAAAAAGGGTAATCTTAATTAGGGAACATGATAGCCTTATTAGCAATCACTAAGGAGCCAAAATGCATCAGTAAAGCGCTGTACGCTCCTTCTGAAATTGTGGTCTGGGGCCAGCAGTCCCATAGTTTTTGCGATGATCTATGTCTGAAGCAAGCCCAAGTTTTTCACCAGTCAGGCGGACACAATATCAATTGGTGCTTCACTATATACAATAGCTCGGACTTTAAGCTTATTTATAGTCATATCAATATAAGTACATTTAGAAAAATAAGTACAAGTAGGATTTATTGCAAGGACAACAGCTTTGTTCACTTGATTTAAAAACTTCTGAAGCTTCTCAAATAATTGAGAGCTTGATTATTTCAAGGTCTTGATAGGTACAGCCACTTAGACCCTGGTCATCTTGGGAAACTAACTAGGTTTTATGGGAAGCTCAAGTGTTCCAACTTCTGAACATATGGATTTAGTACTACTTCTAATCTAACTCAGTGACGAGTTTTTCATGTGAGCAGGTGGTCACCGCTATGCTATTATTTGATGACAACAGAACTGGCAAAGGCATCTACCACAGTCACCCATTTGTCTCTCAGAAGGGGGTTTGGCAATTTATTCTTACCTGTGATTTTGTTAGAGGTGACGGAAGTAGAAAATCCCATTTCTACTCTTCCCTGTCTTTTCCCACTTTGTAATCATCCACAGGGTTTACAGCGTGAACCTGGGTTCAGAAATTAACTTAGGACAATGGTTGTCATAATGGCCCAATTTTTTTAATAGTTACAAGTAATATGACTAACATCAGATTTATCTAGCAAGGACCATACAGCGGAGTTAAACCTTTTTATAGGAAAATGGCCCAATGCCATGTTCACGAGGCTCCCAATAAATCTTATTGGATGCTTAATTGTGATGGTGTAAAGCTGAAGATAATTCATCATATGGGTGATATCGTTCTCATCATTCAAAATAAGAATCATTGCCTGATACAAACCTTGGTAAGGCTCACAGCTATGGTGTAGCGAAATTTGTACTTCAAAAGCAATGATAACGTTAGCACCATATATTGTCTGTACTCTCAGATAAAAGTGCTGTCAGAAAACCGCTTCTTCAACAATAGTAAGCTCCACTAGTGTGCCTGGCCAACCAGTATGGAGACTAGCTAACCCTTGATGTTTTGCCTTCATAGGAGTACCAAAACCTCTACAAGTCTACGTCCTACACCAACCCAGCAGACCAACAACTTCACCTTAGCCCCATGGTCCTTCTTGGAGTTCACCAGTGGTCCTCAGCCCACTTCCTGGGCAGCCTGACCCCCTTCTCCTTTTTCTCATGACTAATCGCCAGCCCCTCTATGGTGTGCCCCGCAAGTACATCCCCCATCTTTGGCAGCTATGGCACTCCACAATGCACCATCCTCATGGCTGACGGCCATCAGCCCATCATCGTTGGTGGCCAGTTGGCCAGGTTCCCGTTGGGGGTTTCTTGTAGGGCTGAGGTATGGGAGCTGGCAGCGGCAACCACTCCAGGCGCTTCATCCTGCACCTGCACCTCAGGGATCTCTAGTCGATCCCTACCCATCTTAGTGTCTCTTGCTACTTCAAATAAAGGTGGACAAAAGAGAGATCTTTATTTGGAGGGAATGACAAATATTTATACTCTAAGCTACTGCGCCTATACCAAAACCCATTGGACATCCAAGCCAGAGCTTCAACCAAAAGTCAGTTGTCCATGGTACTAATTATCTCCCAATCCACTCGTCCCAATCACCAAATATTATGTTGATCCATCATTGGCACAATTCGCTGGTCAGCATTATGTAAATTAAAATTATCACATGGTTTCAAGCATCCTTGGCACTGGTTGCTGGATTCAGATTTGGGGCAGCAAAATCATCAGATGTTTGATAACGGAAACCTCAGCCTTCCACCAAAAATCCCACAATGGGCCACAATTGACAGTCAACGTTGAACTAGGATTCTGCCAAACCTAAACAATTAATGAATTGGTTGACATCCTTGGCATCAGTTACCAGTGTCAACTTTATAAACAATATTAATAATGGGGATAATTCCCCAATACTTCAAAAGGGATTAACCAACCTCAATGGGGAGCATCAATTGGTAACCTTCTCATTAATGAGAGTATTGAACTAGGCAATTAGCTGGCAATCACGCCCAATTAATCGACCCCTAGCCCTGATACTATTTAGAGGAATTCACCTAGTAAATTTTACAATTAGCGCTTAAAAAATTGCAGTTTCATCATTTAAAAAATTTAGGGACTCAGTATTATGGATGGTCATCCGTTCTTCACACTGAAATCTTTAAAGAGAAGGTCCTTATTGTTGTGTTAGTAAAACTGATCTTTTGTAATTTAGGTAAAACTAACTTCTGGCTTTCAAAGTCCAAAAGATTTTATTACTGCTACCAACTCAGAATTATCAGACACCTTGGCCATACTAATCTTAAAGAGATTAGTACAATTGTGCACGTTTATCTTTTTATCAAACTTTAATAAGGCGATAGAGTTGACATGAACTTCAGATTCATAATGGTAGGGATGAAGGCCCTTTGTTGCTTCTAAATGACTTCCCAAATGGCGGAAATGAGACCTAAGATAAACCAGCCTTGAACCGCTGGAGCAGCCCAGATAGAAGCGCTTATAGGATCTGGTGTAGGATTACTAGAGGGGTCTCATGAAGGTTGGACTAAAGATTCACAAAAAATCAAGTCATGATGCTTTTGGGAGAATTCACCAGCATATCTTGATAAGATGAAGCCTTAACATCCATAGCAGAGGTAAAAACCATAAACAAATCCTGCGTGCCCCACGCCTTATTGTCTTTAATATTCTCTTCTAACTAGAAAAGGTTTATGTTTATCATATATAATTTTCATGGGCTGGGCGCCCAATTGACTACTGAATTAGTCCCACATAGTAGAACATGGCGGCGTTCTACCTGCAAAAGGATTTTTATATATTAACTTTTTTATAGTGGCCAGAATTATGCTTTTATATTGATATTCTAATTCACTAGGAACCTGACCTTATGTCCCTGGTTTTTCACTTCAAATATGTAAAGCTTCCACAATTTATTACAATTTTGCATTGGAATGAACAGTTCCAGTCATATCTTATTCCATATCATCAAGGTTGCTTTGATGCAATTCAGTAATTTTAGAGAACTTTTTCACTTGAATATCATGGATCAATAAGATATCAGAGAGTTGACCAACGTGGGCATTTAAAGCCAAACATACTTGGCAAATGTCATCAAACTGGTTCTTCTGGGCTGCTGGAGTGAACTCTTTATCTGTAACACTTTGCACTATATCCACAAGAGGGAAGCCTTCCAAGGAGTTGACAGGATCCATAATTAATTATAACAAACTACACTAAACCAAGAGGTGAGCCCCTGTAGTGAGCACTACAATGTCGGAATTGGCACTTATGCATCAATCTCAAATGCACAAGTGACTATGTTCAAAACTATAAGGTACTATTAGAAGACAGTGACCTTAAAACATGCAAAAAAGGATACTATTTGGAAAGAGGTATCCTTAAAAAATATAAGAGCACTATGTAGTATCTAGTATTGCCAAAGACTTGACGTCTCACTTTATTATCCTCATTTAGTGATAGGTTCTCTCTAGCAATGTAGGAAAAAAATCCCCTTACCATGGGAATCCCACTTAGATAAGCCCCTTCTACTACGTTCCTATTGGTGCATTTTATGTATATTAAGCAGCATTCTAAAATGGTAGACTAGAGAGATAACTTTCTAAAATTAGGCTAAGGGAATGAATCACTAGGGCTCAGGGTATTTCCATTGTAGTTGCGATCAACCAAACTGCGTTTGAGGTTCTGGCAGATAAACATAATAAAAATAGAACCTCATACCAATTTCTTATATCAGCTTAGGGGACAAGCCAGAAGTTAGGAATATATATTTATCAGGTCTGATATAAATTCCTAGACCCAGAGCCATGGCGATCATTAGATCAATGTTGAGGAAATTGCATTGGTGGGTTCTGAATTCTGATCCGCCATATTTTTAAAGCTACAGCGCCAATGGAAAAATCACCAAAAGTAATTAAATACAACTTTTGCAATCCCCAAGAAATCAAGGGCTGCGCACTCAAGAGCAAAAATTGATCAGATCTATTTATAATTATTAGTTATTGAAAACAAGAAATTAATTTTGCATCAACTGATGGTTGGTAAAACCACTTGCAACATGCACATCACTTAATTATTTTTTCACACTAGGACATCCCTTGGAGATACCTGCCCAGTTATCTGTCCACTCTAACAAATTGAGGCTTTTTTATTTCCCAGTAGCCAACTGCTGGGGGTGATGATGATTATAGATTATTTTCATTGCAGAGTTAGGGTAAAACCCACAGTATTGACCTTCAAATTGTCCCCTCCAGCAATAAATATTGGTCTGCTTATGCGTTTGAAGTACCAGCTGGTCCTACAGCTCCAGACCCTCCAAGCAGTCATTTGACCCGCTGATACCCAAGAGACAAGAGGCACTTCTGGGGCCCAACCTTCCTTTCATTGCTACAGTTCTTTGGATCAGCGCCGGGGTTTGTGGTGGCTCAAAGCTGGAAAATTTGGAAAGAGCGCCTAGGAGGAAACGGGAAAATGGGTTAGAATACCAAATATTTTATTAAACTAAAAGGCCTCAATATTTATAGGGTGCATTGGGACTTGGTGCCTTTGGGATCGTCAGGGCCTCATCCATTCAGAATTTTACTGCTCTTCTGGAATGGCTCCTCATGGGCGTCCTTAATGGATAGCGTCACTCACCTGACTGAATGGGTGGAAATGCCGCCCCACGTGACTCGGGAATAGGGGAGGATCCTGAAATAGATTTAGCTCTGGTAGGTTTGATGACTGATCTGGCACAGCCTGATTCAGAAGAAGGGAATTCGACTCAAATTCTATCTTGAATCCTGACAAGGACCCCCTCAAGATACTGTTGGGGGGGTATACAGCCGGAGGAACTAATCATGCACCCAATTTACCACAGTCCCTTGATTGATGTTGGCAATGAAGTACTTGGGATTCACCTTGTGTACGACTTTGTAGGGTCCAGACCAAAGTACATCAAGCTTATTCTGTTAGCCTCCAGGTTGATGATGATAAAAGAGAACGAGGTCACCTAATTAAAGTCTGGTAAGGAGGGTCATCCAAGATTTGATTGGGATGTCTCTCTTCCAGTGGTGATAATGCCTTGAGTGGCTTGGGCTTGGAGCCGGACAATTTCATCAGCTAGAGCCCTCATAATTTATATTGGAGTTCTCAGGGGTGGAGGCTTCAAGCAGAGGCTGGACGCTACTGGGTAGCCGAGGTGCCCGCCCATATAGGGCTTCAAATGGGGACATCTTGATGACACTACGATAGCTTACCCAGTAGGCAAGCAAGGCGCTGGGTAGATAATGGTTCCAACGGGTAGGATCTGAGGTGGCCAACTTCTGTAGGATGGAAACAAGAGTTCCATTAGCACGTTCTACCGCCCTGTTAGTAGAAGTGTGGTAGGGTGCAGCGAAACTCTGGGTAGTGCCAAAAAGCGAAGTTAGTTTTTGTACTACCTGGGAGTTGAAGTTCAACCCATTGTCTGAAAGTAGGGTCTGGGGGCACCCATGCTGGGTGAAAATGGAGCGAATAAGAAAAAGAGCAGTAGCCTTAGCGGTGGCTGCAGGGACAGAGATTGCCTCGACCCACTTATATAAGTGGTCTATAGCTAGGATAACATACTTGTGAACGTGCAGCCCAGTGGGTAGGGGACCCACCACGTCAATACTAATGACATTGAAAAGTTTGGTCAGGGCAACAACTGAGTGTTGATATTGAGGGTTGGCCCAGTCTTGGGATCAGCAGGTCATGCAAGCTTCCAGAACCTCATGGATGGTTTCTACCATTCGATCCCAGTAGCAGCGTGACTTCATCCACTCATGAGTCTTCTTAACTGCACCGTGTCCCACAGTAGAATGGCCTTCCAAGATGACGTCAGTTCAAGAGGAGAGTCAGATATAGGGAAGCCACTTCTTGTTGACTTTCTTGTAGAGTAGCCCATCCTTGATTTGAGTGTCTTGAGTCATTCAGCGGAGTTCAGCCTGAACCTCAGGAGTTTCCAGTTCCAATTGTTCAGGCTGTCCTATCAGGTTGTAGAGCCGATCTTCCTCTGGGGTCAGAACTGCTAATACCGGCATCCTGGAGAGGCTGTCAGCATTCTGGTGTATAGCGCTGGCGCAGTAGATGATGGTATAATCATAGCTTTGCAGTTGTAGGGCCCACCTGGCCAACTGACCATCAGGGTCTTTCTCTCTCTCTCTCTCTCTCTCTCTCTCTCTCTCTCTCTCTCTCTCTCTCTCTCTCTCTCTCTCTCTCTCTCTCTCTCTCTCTCTCTCTCTCTCTCTCTCTCTCTCTCTCTCTCTCTCTCTCTCTCTCTCTCTCTCTCTCTCTCTCTCTCTCTCTCTCTCTCTCTCTCTCTCTCTCTCTCTCTCTCTCTCTCTCTCTCTCTCTCTCTCTCTCTCTCTCTCTCTCTCTCTCTCTCTCTCTCTCTCTCTCTCTCTCTCTCTCTCTCTCTATTTGTTGAAGCCACCAGAGTGAAGAGTGGTCTGTTATAATAGTAAAATGAGTACCATAAAGGTAGGGCTGGAAGTGTTTGATGGCTAAGAGGACGGCTAGACACTCCCTCTTGGTGATGCTGTAGTTCCACTTGGCCTTACTTAGCATCTTACTAAAATAAGCCACAGGGTGATTGACCTGGTCCTCATCATGCTGAGCCAGGATAGCTCCGATGGTGGTATCACTCACATCCATGAACAACAAGAAAGGTTGGTAAAAGCGAGGATGAACTAGAACATGTTTAGTACATAAGGCCATACATAAAGCGTTGAAATCCTGTTCCTGCTCAGGTTGCCACTCAAACTGTACATTCTTTTATAGAAGGTAGAACAGCGGCTTGGCTAGGTCACCAAACTGTGGGATGAACTGATGGTAATAGACCTTCATGCCTAGAAAGACTTGAATATCTTGTAGGCTTTGGGGGCGTGACATCTTTTATGGCGTTGACTTTGTTAGGTATAGGTTGGATGCCAGGCTTGGAGACCTTGTGTCCTAGAAACTCTAGCTCAGGCTGGAAAAAGGAGCACTTCGAGAGCTTGTTCTTGATGGAGGCCTTCCTGAGACGCTCAAAGACTTCCTTGAGATGCTCTACATGTCCGTTAAATGTTTGCAAAAAATGGTAATGTTGTCCAGGTAGATGAGGACACATGAGAGCTTCAAGTCCCCAAGAATCCCATCCATGGCACGCTGGAATGTGGCTGGGGCGTTACAGAGGCCTTAGGGTATCCGAGTGGGCTCAAATAGCCCCTCGTGGGCGATTAGAGCACACTTGGCTCAGTCTTTGGGGGCGAGCTCGACCTGCCAATACCCTCTGGTGAGGTCCATGACTGAGAAGTACTGGGAACTGGCAAGCAGATGGAGAGAATCATTAATTCAGGGTAGGGGATAACTGTCCTTCTTGGTGATGGAGTTGAGTTGTCAATAATCCATCACCACCTGGTGCTTGCCATCCTTCTTTTGAGCCAGCAGGAGAGGAAAGGCCCAAGGACTACGCAAGGGACTAAGAGCCCAGTGTCGAGCAGCTGTTTGAGTTCCACTGTAACCTGGGCCTCTTCAACCTTTCTCTTTCAGTAAGGCTGGGACTGAAAAGGGGGTGTCCCTGGTTTCTACATGGTGGAGGACTCCGTTCATTCTTCCAAAATCATAGGTGGAAGTTGAGAATAAGTCCAAGTATTTTTCCAAGAGCTCCTGAACCTTAAGTCACTGTTTGTCAGAGAGGTCCTTTCCAGTATTAGCATTGCCCAAATTAACCAAGGGTGGTAACTCCAAGCCAAAGTTCCTTAAGTCCCCAAAGCTTCAAACATTGGCAACAGCCCCTATCAGTAACAGGTGGATGTAAGTGGTGGGTTGGTTTGGACTTACAACTTTTGGTTTGTCAGTCATGTTGGCTAGCAACACTGATATAGATCTGGCGTACACTGGATCAAGGATCCCGAGGCAGGTCAGCACTTCCTTGGGAGGTGGGTTATCTAGGCCTTAGACTTCCAGTAAATACCCTGAGGGAATATTGACATGGACCTGGGTGTCAATGATGACTTGGGATTTTGGGGGTATGGTAGTCACCCGGGGTAAATAGATCAGCATTCCCTCTAGTCCGTCAACAGCAGGAGGGGTAGTCAGACTTGAGAGCCCCAGATGTGATACTCGAGCCAGTTGATTCATCATTCAGTCTACAGTAGGCAGGCTCGGGCTTTGACCTCAGCCCTAGAGTCATGAGCAGTTTCAAAAACCAGAGTTACTCGATGTCCTAGAAGGGAGAGGAAACCACAATCATAATGGAGCACTGCCAGATAGTATCAAAGGAACTGAGTCCTGAGGAGCAGGTCATAGCTAGGGTTGTCCAGAGCGATGGCAGGTGTATCTAAGGTGAGCTTTCTGAACTGAATCGGTAGAGAGGAATAGTCTCTATGGACCAGGTGCACTGGGGGCCAGCCATGCCATAAACCATGTAGTGAAGCATATTGGGAGCGACCTTAATGTGTTTTATCAGCTTGGAAGAGATGACATTCATGGGGGAGCCACTGCTGACTATGGCGAAAACTGGAATCTTGTGGACCTGGATGGCTACTCGGGTGAACAAACTTCCAAACTGGGGCGGTAACGTAAGGAACATGGGAGAATCATCAGAAGAAGAGTAAGCAGTATCAATGTCTTTATTGTCATCAGATACCGCAACTACTTCCTTGGGTACAATGGCTTCTGGTTTATGTGCAGGGGATACCGAGGCTGGGCAGGGGTGTCAGCATGAAGCGCCTCGTCCTTCATGCTAACGGCCCTTTTCTCGCCTCATCAGCAAGATGTTTCCAGCAAGTCTTAGCGTTGTGTTTAAAGCCATTGCAATAGGTGCATCGAGGGCGTGGATTCTTCTGGTTTTTGACTACATGGACCCTAGGGCGGTTAGGGGCCAGTAGACATAGCCTTAGAGTGTAGGATCGAGGCAGAGATCTCATTAAGGGGCTCCTTAATCTCCCTGATACAGGAGAACCTGTTCTTCTGCCCGATCATATGCATTTGGACCTTAGGATAGGACCCCAAGGAAGAGATAACAGTGGTGATAGAGTTGTCCAGAGTGATGCAATTCGTCGTGACCAAAGGTTGTGTCTGGGCGTAGAACTGGTTGGCAAACTCCATAGGGTTTTCTCCTTTGTTCAGTCAAATGCCCATGAACGCTTGCTTCTGGTTGGCCAGAGTTTAGTTGCTGCCAAACTCTTGGATCAAGGCGGTGCGGACCTGTTCCCAGGTGTTACACTCCTTCAAATGAGGGGTCATGGTTTCTTAGGTGGTGCTGTATAGACAGGAGTGGATATGCTTCACCTTTTGTCAATTGGTGGCCTCCTCCATGAAAATCTTGTAGACATACAGGAAGGAGGCGATACTTTCCCATCCAGGGAGTGAACCTTTCCTTGAAACTAGGTTTAAAGTTAGCTACAATGGGAGTGAATAGGGTGTTAACGCCTGGGATAGGTGCCAGCTCTGAGATCTCCATTTCTGCATAATCTTGAGGATCCCGCTGATCCAACTGCCTCCGCAATCCTTCTAAGTCCTCTTAGATGTAATCCTAATTCTGGCTGAGGGTGGAAGCAGAAGCCTTATTAGCAACCTGCTCCTTTAAGGACTGAATCTCGGTGTTCTGTAGATGGAGCTGGTTTTTGATGGTGGTCAACCAGGTTTTGAACCCACAACAAGTTTGTTCAAGCTGGGAGATATGAGCGTCGGTAAGCTTTGTGAAGGCGCTGAGGTTATTCATCTCATCTGACAATGCTTCGATAGAGACCCTGGGGTCAAGGGGGACACCATCCAATCAGAGCTTGCATCCCAGTGCCACCTTTTGGATTTGATCCCGTAAGGCAGCCAGGGCGGTCAATATATCCCTTCGCCAGGGGTCTTCAGGTTTGCCCAAGGTTGAAGGGCCCAGGGGCCCTTGAGGCCTGCATGGTCCCTCATGTCCAGATGGCCCTTGACGCCCCTTAGGGCCTTCAGGCCCCCAGGCCCTTCTGGCCTAGCACCCGTGGGGGTAGTCATGAGAGGCCAGCTCTCAGTAGTGCTGCTGTAGGGATTGTACCAGTTCTTCAACTCAAAGTAGACGCTGGGTCCATGTCACTTCAAATAGCTGGGAATTTTGATGAAATTTCTCCTTGAGGTAGCCAGAGATTCCGCTATCCAGTACTACCATCTGGTCGCAGATCTCATTGATTAATCGTCAGTTATCAAGAATAGCTTCACAATTGTCATGCACAAAGGAGGAGGCGGCGTCGTAGAAGTCAATAATGTAGGAATGTAAATTCTGAGAGAGCTAGTTGCCAGGAGACCTCCTGATGGTGTAATCTGACTAACTGGAGGAGGTGATGGATATCGGGGTGGACAAAGTTACAAAGGTAGCGTTCAAGCCCCAGGTAAGCCCCAGCTGGCAATACAGCTGAGGCGTAGAGGTCCCGCATCATGGAAGGTACAGAGGAGGCGTTGGAGCAGCTGGAGCAAGTGCCCTTAAATTAGATGCTGTTTATTAATTGTTGAATGACATCATTGATATTCTCATACTGGAGTTGGTATTGGCTCCCATCTAGGGAGGGCAGCGAGAGTTGAAAGGCGGCACAAAATTCTAGCCTCTCCAGTTGCGAGGGCAGCATTGCGTACTGCAAGGTACTAACCCATCATGTAATGCTCCTCGATTGACCAGTCATTTGGTCATCAGGGCTGCTATTGGTTTCCATTTTTGTAATAGACGTTTTCACTTAGGACAGCTTGGAGACCCCTAAGTTAGCACCACTTCTATCAGTGCTACAGTTCTTTGGATCGGCGCTGGGGTTCGCGGTGGCTCAAAGCTGGAAAATTTGGAAAGAGCGCCAAGGAGGAAAGGGGAAAATGGGTTAGAATACCAAATATCTTATTAGACTAAAAGGCCTCAATATTTATAGGGTGCGTTGGGACTTGGTGCCTTCAGGATCGTTGGGGCCTCATCCATTCAGGATCTTTACTGATCTTCCAGAATGGCCTCCTCATTTTTTTTTTTTTTTTTTTTTTTTTTTTTTAAAAAAAAAAAACACACACACACATCCTTAATGGATAGCGTCGCTCACCTGACTGAATGGGTGGAAATGCCGCCCCACATGACTCAGGAATAGGGGAGGAGGATCCTGAAATAGATTTAGCTCAGGTAGGTTTGATGACTGATTCAGCATGGCCTGATTCAGAAGAAGGGAATTTGATTCAATTTCTATTTCAAACCCCAACACTTCCTAGAAATTGTGGGAAGGGCAATAGATAAGATATGGTCCAGCGAAATTACTTTGTTTAGCTCCTGCTCATCCATCTCTGCTAGTCTCAAAGCATGGTTCTGACTCAACAAATTGGAAAAGGTTTTTAAGACACTTTTTAAAAATTTGTATTTATAGTTAAAACGTCTCAGGTCACAATACATCCATGCCTGGAAATGTGCCAACTTATGCATTTTCCAGAAATTTATAAGGACTTGATGATCCATCAACATGGTCATCCCATGCTGCGCACCTTGCAGAAGGTATTGCCAGCGGGTCAGCAACCATGCAACAGAGGCAAGAATCCTTACCGTATATGGCTCAGGATTGAAATGTTGAGGTGACTTGAGCAAAAAATAGGTTACTGGATGTTCCAACCCGTCATGCACTTGCAACAGCACCGCCCTCACAAAAGCTGATGAGGCGTCATATGTTACAATGAAAATTTTGGTGGGTTTAGCATTGTTTGAGAATGGAAGGCGCCATAAACAACTCCTTGATGGCATCAAATGTCAGTTTGCAATTATCCACTATTCATATTGGAACAATCCTTCCCATTTAGGGATGCAGTTGCGCGGCCAGCTGTGAGAAGGTGGTGGAAAATTTCTTGAAAATACGATTGTGACCAATAAGCTCCACAACTGCTTCTGGGTAAAAGGAGTGGGCTACTCAAGAATTGCCTTTAGCTTTCTGGGGAATAGCATAACCGTCATTCAGGACCAGGTTGCCCAAGAAGGTAACCTCCTCCCTGATAACTTGCACTTGGAGGGCTTCACATAAAATTTCGTCTTGTGCAACGCAGTTATCACCGCCTCCAGGCCTTTACATGCTTCTCAGGAGTGGGGGAATGCACAAGAATATCATCAATGTACGCCACCGCAAAGGTGAACCAAAGGTCACCAAAAATGTTATCAATTATATGGTAGAACATGGCTTAGGCGTTCTTTAAGCCAAATCGCATCATGCGGATTTGGAAGATGCCCTGTTGTTGCAAATCGCCAGAAGCCACACCTGGCCTTATGCCACTTAGATTTTTTTAAACGCATGATATTGAAGTTTTGGCCTACTTCAGATGGGATGAATCTTAAGCGGAGATAAGTCAAAGTTTTGAGCGCCTATTGTATGGAGACAATAGACCAGATGGTGACAATAGTTAAGATATAAACTCCTTAGAAATGACACTTGAGGCTGTATTCTTCTGTCGTTTATTTTTACGATGGCTCACTGTCCTGACCTCCCTTTCCCAAGTATTTATTTAACCGAGGTAAGCTGAACAGGGGATGGACATTATTGAACTAAAGCTAAAAATCATAATAAAAAATAACGATTCAAACAAAACGCCCAAAATGGACAGATTGATTGAATCATACCTAACAAATATCCAACCAGGTGGGCAGTGAATACTGCTATCCCTCCATAGAGGATGGGGGAGGGGGATCGGGGGCTCATCTTCAGCTGCATCCTTCTCATCCCAGAGTAGGGTGCGTGTTAAGGCAGATAGTAAGGGTGTGGGGGCATCAGCGGCATGGGGTTCAATATCCTTAATGACTGGAACTTCTGAATAGTTGCCAGCCATCATAATGCCAACGATGTATTTGGCCAAAGCGTCTTCAGCTTTGAGGCGGGCATCTGGGAATTTAAAAAACGTGGCTATGTTGGTTTAGGTGATTTTGCTTTTGGGATTCCGTGCTACTGTTACCACGTTCTGGATGGCTTAAGTGACGTTTTTGTGTAAAGTTTTCATGTTGATCTTACTTTGTGCAGTAAGATTTTTGGGGATGACGGGATGTGGAATTCCTCCTGCGAGTACAGCCACAGATTTGGCAGCAGCTTTGCGGAGCAGATGGCAATCTGATGTGACGGCTGCTTCTACTGAAAGCTTGTGGTCGCTGTAGAACAGTTTGGCGTTAGGTTGTGGGACATATTTCTGAGGTGGGAATTTTGCATCCCATTCTGCGTTAAAGAGCTTCTCGACTTGCAGCATCAGTTCTTCAATGACATTACCTGATTTGTCAATTTCATCCAATAATTCCCATGGGTTTTGGTTGAATTGGATTGGGGAATCAGCGTACAGTTGAGGTTTGTTCATTTCATTTGCATATGCATGGGATCAAACTGGGATCCAATCTGATGTTTGATTGGATGAATTATTTATGGCATTGGGGCAAGGTCGATACTTGTTGGTGGCTGCAGGTGCAGCTGCAGCATCAGGCATTGGAAGAGGGGAAGGTAGGTTGTACCCCATGTCAGAGTTGGCGCTGGGTGGGCGGCAGATTGGTGGGCGTCAGGCAAACTTTCAGTATTGGTGGAAGTTCCTGAGTATGGGCATTTGCAATTTGAGTGGTCTAACTCGAAACAGGATGGACAAATTGTCCATCCACCCTCAACGCAGGCCCAGAACGGATGATCGGGGGCAGATGGGATGGTGGCATGAGGGGGAATTGCCGAAGAAATTTTTGCAATTTCAGGGCTGATCATGGCATATGCCCAATGCCCAGCGAGGCGTGTGGCCCCATTTGGGACCACAAATTGTAAGATTGGGTTGGCGCTGTAGGCTGCCAAACCTTCCATCAGCTCCTGGTGGAGCACTTCAGGGGAGGTGGGTGGGCAAAACAGCGAACTGGACCGCCAAGGTAGTGTCCTTTGGGAGCCAGGTTTGAGTTATTGGAAGGGGAAAATTGAATACTAATGGCACCGTTGCTGCAGTGTCTGCACCAGCTTCACAGGGAAGCCAATATCAAAGTACCCCTTATAGGGGTGGAAGTCAGTAAACAGGCTGGTGTCAACACCGCCTGAGCCATTTTGATAATGGCTTGGTCGTCATAGGGCAAGAATTTCCCATATTCAACCCTAAGGCTGAAACGCACGTTGCTCCAGGGGAGCACCAGGGGGCAGCGGGGCACCGCTTGGGTTCATGTGAGATGTGCATCAAGATACTTGGGAGGAACGAATTGACCCAAAGGGTTTGGAATGACTGGGTGAGCCAGTCTGAGTGTGTTTTCCTGTCAGATGGAAAATGGAGGGGGGAGTTTTGCTGCTGCCCCATGCTGGGACAGTCGGTGGTGGATCCAACTACTTCAGAGCAAGACTTCAGTGTGCAATTAAGTGTTTGCTTTTAATTAACTAAATAAATTTCTTGGAAAGTTATGCTGAGCGGAGAGAGAAGTTCCCTGATACCAAGTAATTTCTTGACTTAATACAATGGAAAAGTTTTAAATACAAAAAGCTTGTATATTAAACTATTAACTTTTTGTGCTAAAAGATTTTGTTTTATTTGTATAAAATTAGGGATAATTTATAGGGTTCAATGTTAAACACACCTCACAATGACGCCTCATCCCTCATTGGCACTTAGCCAGTGGACCACAATGAAGACTTCAGAGGGTCTATGAACTATGAGGTTCTTCAGTAACTCAGCTTGACCTCATGGTTACTAACTGGTGATTGTTTCAAGACAGAGTTTCCTCTGATACATATAAAAATAGCTTAAATGTCACTCCTGTCAAGCAATGGCAGCACATACCAAGGTGGTTTGTACCACTAATATAGTAATTAATTTGAGTGAAAACTCGAATGACATTAAAAATTAATTTTGACATAGACCAACAAAGCCCACAATCCCAGATCATTAAGTCAACTATTATTAAGTCTGAATTAGCCAATAAAGCCCCAGGCCTGTGTTATCTAGTTGAATATTATTAAGTGGAATTGCTAGGCCTTGGATCTCAAGCTTCACATATACTTAGAATATTTCTGATCCCTAATTCTTGATATCTTCAATATAATCCATAATAAATTAGGCATAGCTAATATTATTATGCCCCTATTTAATCACCCAATGATTAGGTCCAGTCAACTACTCAGCACTTCCACACCTTGACTGGATAAAATTGGCCGGTACCCTTCTTTATGGGTAACAACGTCTAATTTCTCACAATCCCAAGTATGATTGCTATGTTAATAACCTTTTGGCCTTTATTAACGAGTCTTTTTTAAAACTTAGCACTTCAATGTGGCGTGTTATGTTAAAATAGGCATCTTGCCTTCAATCTCTTGGGATGGTTCAACCGGCTACTCTTCAGCAGTACTAAAAATTTCAACTTTGCAGCCTGCTGCAACTTCAACAATCTTCAATAAACCCAAACAGGCCCCCTCAGCTTTGAGTTCTGAACAATAAATATCCAGATGGGGCAAGTGTGATCCTCCCCAACCATCTCCTTAGTTATTTGTGCTCCTAAAGCCATTCAGCTCAAAGAAACCCTCATTTGGCATCAATTCACTTTAGATGGGGATCTCCTTCATGACTTCCTATTCTCGCTTTTTCTAGTCTTCCCTTATTCAAGCCTTATTTCTTCCCTTTGTGCGGGTAGTGTGGCTTTGTCAGGCTTTGAACTCAATTCAATGATGGAACTTATGGAAGTCTACTTGTCATCTACAATCGCCCTCAAGCCTGAGGTTGTCCCATTCAATATTATTGAGGTGATCAGGCTCTTCTTTTTGCTAACTCAGTAGCTAGGCTTTTCTGTGCTCCCACAGCGGTCCATACCAGTATTCACATCCCGTTGGGCCTCAAAAGTCAGGTTTCAAAAGATCGCGCATCCTTGTAACATACCAAGCCCTTTGTAAAAGCCTGGCAAAAGGGCTTCCTGAAAAATACACCCTCAGATGGCTCTACTGGGCACGTGTGTTCACTTCCCTCCTTCCTCTCTTTCCACTGAGACTGTGCCCAACATGCACAGGGTTTTAGATGAAGCCTGTTCTCAGATTTTTCACACAAAAGTGTTCCTCCACCTGATTTACCCTTGTCTTAAAACCTTCTTGACGACTGTATCTTACTTTCTGCAGCTTTTTCTCCTGAGTCTAATCTCTCTCACCTGGTTCAAAGTCCCTTTAAATGGTTATTTCCTTAAGTTCAATGGCTTTTCCTAAGCCGACCAGGCCAGCATTCTTGATACCAAGCCTTTTTGGTTTTGGCACATTTCTGACAGGGTCTTGATAGTCGAGACTTGTATGAGATTCAAATTTCTCCTACACTGATACAGGCTTCCCCAGCTTGATCTCACTCTCCTCCCCCTCCCAAAGAAGAATCATCCAGACCCAGTGGCAACGAGGCATTGAAATTAAACAATTAAAATTTTATGTTTTAATTTTTAAAGTCTTCTTTTTCTTTTTCCCGTGTATATAATATGTTTTTCATATTTTAGTTTTAGTATAGTTTATTATGTTTTTTGCTATTATGATTGCAGATATTGATGAAGGAATTTAGCATATACTCAAATACAACCCAGCAACATTGATCCTTAATGGTATATACATCGTTGGACAATTTCTCCAAATGAAATAAATGGACATTTCCAAAGCCGGGCCAGCTTGTGTGAGTGTCCTGCGCTATGAGTGACACAATATACTACTAAGTCTCCTTCCTGAAGCTTAGACACTGTAGCTTGTTTAGCATCAACATAGCTCTTCTGGCTATTTTTACAATTCATCACGTTCTGATAAGCTTCAGATTGCAACTTGATAAATTCTTCTCCAGTTGCTCAACATAACCCTTTGGGACCAATTGCCTCAGTTGAATTGGGTACCAGTTATAATAACAGAGCTAGAGCGGGCTGTCTACCATACAGAAGTCAAAATGCAGAGTGGCTCGTGCTGGTGTGATGTTCAATATTATATGCAAATACTTTTGCACTAATGAAAGTAGCACATTGTGAAGGTGCCATGGCTGCGTTTTGCGCAATGTGCTGACTAGAGTGCCATACACTCGTTCTACTATACCATTAGTCTCAGAATGAAACAAAGTTGACAACACTCTCTTGATGGACAACAACTCATTCAACCGTTGCACTATCTGGATAGTAAATATGTGCCGTTATCCATCAAGATCTTCTGTGGGCATCTGTGCTTATAAATAATACAGTCCTTAATAAGCTTGGCAGTAATAAAGGCCCCAATGTCTCTAATTGCTTTTGCTTCCACCCATTTTGTCAGATGGTCAATAGAAATAAGTATGTATTTGCTGCCTTGACTACTCAAAGGCAAAGGGTCAACTACATCAATTGACATGGTATGCCAGGTCCAGTCAGGTTTGATCAAAACGATATTTCACATCTCAATTCATGGGTTTTCAGATTTGTTATGTTAGAATTTATGTTCAACTGAGGTAAGCCGACCAAGAGATGGACATTACCAAACTAAAAGCTTAACCTAAGATAACGTAACTAATTGATTCAAGCAAAATTCCCAAATGATTGATTGAATGAATTACACCAAACAAAACAACCACCAGGTGGGCAGCAGAAATCGCTTATCCCTCCATGGCAGAAGGGGAGGGGGATCGGGGGGCTTATCTTCAGCAGCAGTTATCTCTTCCCAGAGTAAAGTGCATGGTAAGGAAAATAGCAAGGGCGTTGAGGCATTGGCAGTATGTGGTTTGATATGCCTAATGATTGGTACTTCCAAGTAATTGCCAACCATAAAAATGGCAGTAATATATTTAATTAAAGCTTTTTAAGCTTTAATGTGGGCATCTGGTAATTTAATGAACATTACAATGTTGATTCGGGTAATCTTAGCTTTTGAATTCTGTGCTACTGTTACAGTTCTGGATAGCGTCAGTGACATTTTTAATGTAGTTGTTTTACGTTAATCTTACTTTTTGGAGTAAGATTTTTGGGGATATCAGAAGGTGGAATTCCTCCTGCAGATGCTGCCACTAAACTAGTGGTGGCTTTGCATAGGGATGGCAATCTGGTGTGTGCGGCTGCTTCTACTGCAAGCTGGTGGTCGCTGTGGAATGGTTCAGCGTCTGGCTTTGGGGCATATAAACGAGGGGGGAATTCTACATCCCATTTTGCATTGCAGAACCGGTCAACTTGCAGCGATGGTTCTTCAAAGATATTGCCTGATTCATCAATTTCATCCAAAAACTCCCATGGGTTATGGCAAGATTGTATTTGGGAATCAGCGTATGGTTGAGGTTTGGTTGATTTGTTGGATATTGCATGGGATCAGACTGGAGTCCAATCCTGCGCTTGATTGGAAGATTCATGTGTGGCACTGGGGCAAGGTGGATGCTGATTGGTGGCTGCAGATGCAGCTGCAGCAATAGGCTTTGGGGCAGGGGGAGGTAGGATCGTACCCCATGCCAGAATTGGTGCAGGGTGGGCGGCAGATTGGTGGTTATCAGTCAAACTATCTGCGCCATCAAAAGCTGCTAGTTATGGGCATTTGCATTTTAAATGGTTTAACTCGAAACAGGTTGGACAAATTATCCGTCCACCCTTGACATGGGCCCAGAACGGATGGTCAGGGGCAGAGGGGATAGTGACACAAGGGGGAATTTATGGGGCAATTTTGTTCATTTCAGGGCTGATTGTGGCATACGCCCAAGGCCCAGAGAGGCGTGTGGCCCCATTTGGGACCACAAATTGCAAGTTGGGGTTGGAGCCATAGGCTGCCAAACCTTCCATCAGCTCCTAATGGAGCACCTCATGGGGAGGGTGGGTAGGCAAACCAGCGAACTGAACCACCAAGGTGGTGTCTGCAGGGAGCCAGGTCCATGTTGTTGGGAGAGGTGTATCCTAAAAGACCAGAGGCACCGTTGCCACAGTTGCGGCATTGGCTTCAGAAGGAAGCAGAGATTGAAATACCCCTTATAGGGGTGGAAGTCAATAAAACAGGCTGGTGTCATCACCGCCTGAGCCATTTTAATAATGGCTTGGTCGTTGTATGGGAAAAGTTTCCCATATTTGACCCTAAGGCCAAAATGCATGTTGCTCTGAGGGAGCACCAGGAGGCAGCGGGGCACCACTTTAGATCAAGTGAGGTGGGCGTTGAGATCCTTGGGAGGAACGAGACATCCCAGGAGTTTGTTATGGCTGGGCGAGCCAGTCCAAGAACGTTCTCCTGTCAGACAGAAAATGGTGGGGGGAGTTTTGCCGCTGCCCCACACTGGGGCATCTGGAAGGGAATCTGATGACATTGGAGTGAAACTACAGTGGGCAATTAACTTTTTACTTTTTTATTAACCTTATAAATTGCTCAGAAAATTATGCTGAGTGGAAAGAAAGTTTTTTATGTGTCAAAATTTTAACCAGATGGAATCATCTAATGATTAATCATTATTTGGTATTCTGGTCAATCCTGGCGAAATGGCTCATTAACTGAATTTCGTGGTGTTTGCTATGATTGCTGGTTAGTTGCTCCCAAATTTAGTTTAAGCCTAAATTAGTGTTCCACCAAGTTTGGAAGTAGGCTTGAGTGGGGCCAATTGGTGGCCCTAATTTAGTATAAGGTTCATCAGCGACTAATATCCAAGGATGATCCAATAATATCAGGCTGTGGAATCAGTGTTTGATCTCAACTGCCATTCATGGACTGTTGTGGGAATTTCTGGCAGAAGGCTGATGAATTTATTTTCATCCATCTATGATTTTGTTGCCTGTACTAATAAATTGATGTCAGAAGATCTGACAGTTACAAGTTCAAGGCGTCTGAGATTGTTTCCAGCGCCTCATTTATTACAATCAATTATCACCTAAATAAGGTGATTCCTAATCGTTCAACTAAGATGAGTTGAATGAGATGTCAGAAAGATGCCAAGGTACTATGAGTCAACCCAAGTGATTGAAGCTGTTTCTGGAACATAATAATAAACTCAAAGGTCAAATCCAAATTTGACGTTTATTTAAATTAATCATTTATATGACTCACTGGCAACTTAAGGCCAAGGATGAGCCAAAACTAATTCAGACTTCTGGAAGGATGGGGCGAGAGGTTCAACGCCAGGGAAGTGAGTAAGTGCAGCGGAAGGCTGAGATGAGTGATTAGCTGGAAGAACCAGTTGAAGAGCTGATAGGTAAGTGGTGGGCGCAGTAGCCCTTTTGTAAAAAGTATAAATACCTGGCGTTTCCATTTTAATAAACATCTCCCTTTACCCAATCTACCTTTTTATTTAAGTTTATACTTTATTTTGTTGATTGGGGGTTGGGCTAAGGGATCCCCAAATGGCGCGGGTTATATGCCAATGGGTCATCCAGCGCTACTGGCCCTATGCCTAAGGCAAAACGGCATGGGCTGACCAGTCTTCATACTGGTTGGCCTGCCAATTAGCAAAGCCCATAGTCGATTTTCTGATAGTATGTTGAAATTTATTGAGTACTTCTTGGATATTGAATCACATGAAATTTTATTAGTATCTAAATTGAATTAATTCTAGCGTTTTGGTCAGTCCTCTGTGCCTGACAGCCTTGTGGGCTTGAGTAATAATCTCAATCTGTTCTGAAGGTTTAGGATAATGCTTTTCTGCCCCTCAGGCTTCAGCTTATATAAAACTACATTTTAATATTCAGTGTCAATCAATGCTTTTTTGATCATCTTTTGTACTTCAGGAAGCTTGTCCCCATTTTTTTAGTAATCTTTTCTTATAAAGCTTATCAGAAAAACTTTTCAGGATGGCTACAATAGGAAGTCGCAATAGTCCATCTGCGTTTTGGAGGGCTGCTCCAGCTCTATGAATAATTTTATAGTCATATGCCTGTAATTTCAGAGCCCAATTGGCTAACCGTCCCTCAGGCTCTTTGAGATTGTGGAGCCAGCGTAATGCGCTGTGATTCATAACTAGTTGAAATTTGGTGCCATGATTGTACAATCAAAAATGTTTACAAGCGATGATGACATCCAAAACACTCTCGCTTGATAATGAATAAATATGCTCTGCTTATTTAGCATCCTGCTGCAATAAGTGACTGGATGCTCATTTCCATCATCCCCACCTGGGATAGCACACCCCCAATTGCACTCAATGAGGCGTTGGTTTGTATGATAAAAGGCCTCTGAACTCTGGATATCAGAGGACAGGCGCCATGCTCATCGTGGTTTTCAGTGCCTCAAAGGCTTGTTGACACTCATTTGCATAAAAAAAATGAACTTCTCCTTGTATAAAATAGAATATGGGCTCAGAAATCCTCGCTAATCCTTCTATGAATCTTCAATAGTATCCTACCATGCCTAAGAATACTTAAACATCCCTCATATTCATCTGAGCTTGCATATTTTTAATCACCTTCACCTTTTGAGGTTGAGGCCACAAGTCTTTGGAATCAATGTCAAACCTGAGGAATTCTAATTTTTATTTAAAGAATTGGCATTTTCTAAGTTTTATCCTCATATTGGCTTTCAACAGCCATATGAACACTTGTTCAAAGGTTCCCCAGATGTTTGGAAAACTGTTCGAAAAAAGCTATTGATATTATCCAGGTACACCAGTACATAGGATAATTTAAGATCCCTAAAATTGTGTCCACTGCACGCTTAAAGGTTGCCGGCACATTGCATAGCCCCTGTGGCATGAACGTCAGTTGAAACAGCCCTTGCGCAGCAATCATCACACACTTCTCCTGCTCCTCTTGAGGCAGTTCAATTTTCCAGTATTTGAAGATAAGGTCCATTGTGGTAAAATACTTTTCCCTTCCCAGACGGTTCAGGGTATCATCAATTCTGGGCAATGGATATAAGCCCTTTTTCATAATGGCATTGAGGCGACGATAATCAATTACAACTCAATTGCTGCTGTGATTTTCTATACAATCAAAACTGGGCTGGCCCATGGGTTTTTAAGGGCACAATAATTCCACTTTTCAGCAGATTTGTCTAACTCTTATCTGAATACTTTGTCACTATCCTGTGGTGCCAGATTGGCCTCATTCTAATAGGCACATGGTATCCGGTGTCAATGAAATTATGTACTCCTTTTTACAACCTAAATCTTAGTCATCTTTGGTGAAAATTTTGGATTATTTTTAAACAACACCAATGCTTCATCCTTATGTTGTTCTGATAATCCAGTAAACGACTCTCAGGGAATTACAGTATTTTCCCCAAGGCCCTCAGTCAGTAAACTGAACTCAGATAAATTGCCAAATTAGGCGGCTGATTTTAACCAGTCGCTTAGAATCAGATGCATGAATGTGACTACTTGATACTTCTTAACCTTAATAATTTGGCTGGTCAAATTTACTAATAGGACGTCAATTTCCCCGTGCCCTAATATAAGTACTCCAGGCGCTACATCAGGTTCCACCTGAGAATGATTCAAGGGGTATGACCTCCCTATATAGTACTTCTGGAATATCCAGCGTAGTCCTAGTCTTCATAATCAATTGATGGCCTGGAGCTATTGTCACATCCTTATTTACTTATAAAGGTTGTCATGATTTGAGATGAAAAACAAATCAAAGTCCCTACTTCCAAATTGAGCCTCAGTGAATTGACTTTTGAGCCTATTTGAATGGAGCCTTATCCTAATGTCACCAATCCCAAACTCAGTCAGAAATACATGCATTTGAGGATCAATGGAGACAACTTCATGTATCTCATCCCCACTCCTAAATCACATGGGGCAGGGTAGCCACGGCTTCAGTCATGGGGGCGATGAAGTACAATGAGGGTGCTAAACAGGGGGTCAATCTGGAAGGCCATGAAAGATTCTGAATGGATGGGGTCTCAAAGATTCTTGAGGCACCGTGTCACTACACACACATAAATATTGACACATTTTAATCTAATAAAGTATTCAGTACTTAGTCCATTCTTTCATTTTTTGACAGCTTCTGGCATAATTGGCTCAGCGCTTGGCTCTGAACTTAAAATTTAAATAGTTCTGAGGTTTGAATCCTGATGTGACCAATTTTTGAGAAATTTTCAGTTTTGAGCCCACCTTCAGACCTTGGCAACAGTCTAAAGAACTGTAACAAAGACAAGTGTGGTACTCACTATAGGGGGTTCTGAGCTGTCTAAGTGAAAATGTCTATCACAAACAATGGAGAATACTAGCAGTCCTGAATATTGATCTTCTTATCAGTTAATACGCGTTGCTCGATGGATTAGTACCTCACAGTATGAAGTACCACCATTGAAGCCTGAGAGTTTAAAATTCTGGGCCACATTACGGTTCTCCCTGACCTCTATTGATGGAAGTCAGTACAATTAAGTATGAGAACCTTAACGATTTTGTCTAACAATTAATAAATGTCATCTACTCTGTGGGTGCCTGCTCCAGATGCTTTCGTGGATCTTCCATTCCCTCTACCATGTGGGACCTCTATGCCTCAGCCCAGCTGCCAGCAGGAGAACTTGCCCTGGGTACTGAAAGCTACCTTCACAACTTTGTCCACCTGGCTATTCATCACCTACTCCAACTAGTTAGGTTGCAACATCACGAAGTCTCCCAACAGTTGGGCTCACCCAGACCTTACACTCTCACGTTGTCAATTTCTACAACGCAGCTTCCTCATTTGTCCATGACAACCGCGAGGCCATTTTTGATAACTTATGATTGATCAAAGAGGCCCAAAATCAAATTATGGCGATAGATAGTGGAATCTCTGGATATCTTGAAGACCAGCTGCATCGGAACGTCCAACTTCTTGAGGCAACTTGGAATCAGCGCCTCCTCCAAGTCAAGGATCTGGTACAGACCCTGAAACAACACTATCAGGAGCTGGATTCTCATGAATACTCCTCCAGGAGTGAAGGTACTGAAAGGCCTAGGGGTAATGAAGGCCCTGAAGTGCGTGAGTGACTCAAAGGTTTAGAGTGTCCCCGTGGACCCCAAGGATTCTCAGGTCCCACAGCACTCACTCCTGATGGCCCTGAAGACCCATGACAAAAGGGTGTGATGACAGCCTTGGCTGCCTTATGCAATCAAATTCAGAATGTAGCTCAGGGGAGCAAACTCTGAGTGGATTGAGTCCCCCTTGACCCTAGGGTCTCCATTAAGGCACAGTTGGATGAAATGGATAACTTCAATGCTTCACCAAGCTTACTGATAGTTGCATCTCTCAGCTTGAACAAACTTGTCAAGGGTTTGAAACCTGTTTAACCCCCTTGAGAGCCATCTTTACCTTCAGGGCGCCATTCAATCCCTAAAAGAGCAGGTTGCAAATAAGGCTCTCGTTTCCTCCCTCAACCAAAACTGGGATGTTATCTAAGAGGACCTTGAGAGCCTACAATGACAGCTAGACCAGCAGGCTCCCCGCAACTATGCAGAGACCGAGATCTCTGAGCCAACGCCCATCCCTGGTGTTAACACCCTCTCCATTCAACTTTTAACTAACTTTAACCTAGTTTTAAAGAAAGCTTTACCCCCAGCCAGCAAAGCATTGCCTCCTTTCTGTACACATATGAGAGTTCATGGAGGAGGCCACCGACTGGAAGAAGGTAAAGCATATCCACTCCTGCCTTGATTGAACTGCCTGGGATATCATGACCCTCCCATTTGAAGGAGGCAATACCTGGGAACAGATCCTTACAGCCTTAATTCAAAAGTTCGGCAGCAATCAAACCATGGTCAACCAAAAACAAGCGTTCATGGGTATCTGCCTGAATAAAGGAGAAAGCCCCATGAAGTTTGCCAGCCGTTTTTATGCCCAAGCACAACCCTTAATCACTTTCAATCCTATCACCATGGATGATGCTATTACTGCTATCATCTCTGCATTAGGATCCTACCCTGAGGTTCAAATGCATATTATTGGACATAAGAATGTGTTTACCTGTATCTGGGAAATTAATATAGCACTTAACGAAATCTCTACGTCAACTTTACATTTTAAGGCTACCTCTACAGGTCTTTCTAACCATGCTTAAGTCCATGTGGTCGAAAACCAGAAGAATCCTTGACTTTAATGCACCCAATATAATGGTTTCAGACACAGTGCCAAGACCTGCTGGAAATGACTTGCTGTAGAGATGGGAAAAAGGCCGTCAGCATGAAGGACGAGGCGCTCCATGCTGACATCCCTACCCCGCCTCAAAAATCCTCCATAACCTTGAACAAACCTGGAGCTATTTTACCTGGGGAAGAAATTTCGTTATCCAATGATAATAAAGAAATTGATACTAATTACTCTTCTTCTGATGACTCTCCCATGTTTCTCACGCTACTGCCCCAGTTCAGAAGTCTGGTTATCCGCGTTGCAGTTCAATTTTATAAAATCCCAGTTCTTGCCATAATCAACAATGGCTCCCCTCATGAACGTCATATCATCCAAGTTAATGAAGCATGTCAAGATCGCTCCAGATTTGCCACACTATATGGAGCATGGCATGGCTGGCCCACAATGCACCCAATATATAGGGGCTATTTGTCATGGTTGGATGACATTATAATAAGAACTGATGCTAGAGATAAGGCTGGGCGACAGGAGGCCCAGAAGGTAAAAACTTCAGGCTCTTCCTGACCTGAAACACACCTTAGATCAACGCTGGGTGCAAGCCAAGCATGCCCAGGTTGATACTATGGGGTGCAAAACGCCCAGCCTCTTATCTCGGCCCAGGCACTGAAATGAACAATTTATGTTTTAAATGAAGATTGTTCAATTTGGTTAATCAGAGAGCAGGAGTTCAAAGCCCATTTGAGTTATGAAATTTTAAGTTTGGGTAAAATATAGCTTCAAGCGATTACTCGAGTGAAGGCACTTTTGGTGTATTTTACAAAAATGGACGGAAGCGTCTGTTTATTGAAGCGTCAAGGCTTGGGCGCACCTCCGCAGAACCTGAATTTCCCTGGCCCACTTTAGTAATGGTTTTTGCGACCAACTTTCCTCGTTGGTCGACTTTCTTCAAATAAAATAACCATTATGTTACGTTTTATTTATGGTTCCTTGGGCTAACTTGGTGGCGGACCTCTTTGGGGAGGTCTCCAACTATGTGGGCCATTACCTTTTATCACAATTTACCAAAATCCCAGGTGCTCCCTTGGGCCACCCAGGTCCCCTCCAGATCGAGGCACCCAAGCTCCCTGACTCCAAATTACACTTGATTATGGACTCCCCTCTGGGGTCCACTCAAGCTGTTATGTTCCTAACTTACCTGGTCTTATATGTTGCGTTCTACACCCTTGCCTGGGGTACCTTTTGCACAAGCACCATTTGAGGTGTCTTCTTACCCTTTTTCTTAACAGCTAGTTCCCTAGCAATGTGGGTTTGCATCCCACATCACCTTGCTGGGAACGAGAGAGTTACAGACACTCTCTTGACACTATCCCTTACCTGTACAGTTTGGAAAGTTTACTGTAAACACCCCCACTATCGCACTATATAACCATAGCTATGACCTGCTCCTTGGGACTCAGTTCCTTCTAGACTATTCAGCAGTACTCAATTATGATGGCAGCTTTCTATCCCTACTAGGGCATTGGGTTCCTCTGATCTTCAAAACCTCTCGTGACTATAAGACAGAGGTATAAGCCTGAGTCTTCTTATTGGAAAGTGAAGGCCAAATTAAATTGGCTCAAATATCACATAAGGGGCTCTTGAGTCCGATTGCCCCCTCCTGCTGTTGATGGGCAAGAAAGAATATCGATCTACTCACCTTGGATGACTACAATACCTCTGAAGTCCCAAGTCATTGATGAGACCCAGGTCCATGTTAACATCCCCTCTGGATACATATTGGAAGTCCAAGGACTAGACAACCCATCCACAAAGGAGGTGCTTACTTGCCCAGGAATCCAAAATCCAGCTTATGACAGATCTATATCAGTGTTGTTGGCCAATCTTACTGAAAAACCCAGAATAGTAGGTTCAACCATTCCCACCGCCTATGTCCACCTTCTACCAGTGGAAACTATTGCTGATGTCCGAAGTTTTGGGGACTTAAGGGATTTTGGCTTGGAGACGCCTCCATTGGTCATCCTGGCCAACACCAGTATTGGAAAGGACATTTTAGATGACCAACAATGCAAGGTTCAAGAGTTGTTGGAGGAGTACCTGGACCTATTTTCAGCCTTGACCTATGACTTTGGAAGAATGATTGGAGTCCTACATAATGTGGAAACTGGGGATGCTCCCCCTTCTGGTCCCAAGCTTACAAAAGAGCAAGGTTGAAGAGGACCAGGTGATAATGGAACTCAGACAACTACTTGATGCCAGACTCCTAGTACATCATGCAGCCCTTGGGCCTCTCCTCGTCTGCTAGTTCAGAAGAAGGATGGCAGCCACCAGGTGGTGATGGACTACCGCGACTCAACTCCATCACCAAGAAGAACATTTATCCTCTGCCCCGAATTGATGATTCTCTCCATCTGCTCACTAGATTGCAGTACTTATCTACCATGGACCTTGCCAGAGGATATTGGCAAGTTGAGCTCACCACTGAAGATCGAGCCAAGTGTACTCACATAGCCAACAAAGGACTTTTCAAGTCCACAATGATGCCCCAGGGCCTCTGTAACGCCCCAGCCACTTTCCAACGTGCCATGGATGGGATTCTTGGGGATTTGAAGCTTTTATGCATCCTCGTCAACCTAAATGACATTACTTTTTTCTCACAAACCGTTAATGGACACATCATGCATCTCAGAGAAGTCCTCAATCAGCTCTGAAAGGCTTCTATATAGATTAAACCTTCGAAGTGCTCCTTCTTCCAGTCAGAACTGGAGTTTCTGGGACACATAGTTTCAAAGGATGGCATCCAGCCTATACTAGACAAGGTTGACACCTTAAAGAGAATGTTACTTCCCCAAAGCTTAAGAAATATCCAGGTGTTAGGAATGATGGGTTATTATTGTCAGTTTATCCCCAGTTTGATGACATAGCTGAGCCACTATTTATCTCCTGCATAATGTGCCGTTTAAATGGCGGCCTGAACATGAAAATGCTTTTAATGCCTTAAGAACTGCTCTATGTACTAAACCCATTCTAGTCCACCCACGTTTTAACCAACCCTTCTTGCTGTTTACAAATGCAAGTGATGTTGCCCTTTGAGCTATCCTAGCCCAGCATGATGAAAATCAGGTTAACCATCATTTGGCCTATTTTTTAAGACACTGAGTAGAGCTGAACGGAACTACAGCATTACAAAGAGGGAGTGCCTGGCTGTCTTTCTAGCCATCAGACAGATTCAGCCTTATCTCAATGGTACTCACTTTACCATTATTACATACCACTCCTTGTTCTGGTGGCTCCAGCAAATGAAGGACCCAGATGGCCGTTTAGCCAGGTGGGCTTACGACTGCTGATCTATGATTTCACCATTTTCCATTGCACAGGTGCAATTGACCAAAACGCCGATAGCCTCTCATGGATGCTGGTGCTAGCAGCTTTGACCCCTGAGGAGGCCGGCTGTATGATCTGATAGGTTGACCTGGGCAATAGGAGTTGGAAATTCCTGAGGTCCAAGCTGAACTCCAAAAGATGACTCAAGACACTAAAATTAAGGATGGGCTGCTCTATAAGAAGGTCAATAAGAATTGGACCCCAAATGTCCACCCTACTTCCCAAACCAATATTATTCTAGAGAACCATTACACTGTGGGACATAAGGCAGTTAAGAAGACTCACAAATGGCTGAAGTCACGATGTTACTGGGACTGGATGATAAAAACCATCCAAGAGACCTTGGAAGCATGTATGACTTGGTGATCCCAAGACTGAGCCAATCCTCAATTTCAACACTCAGTCATCGCCTCAATGAGGCCCTTCAATTTTGTTAGCATTGATGAGGTGGACCCTCTTCCCACTGGGTTGCATGGTCATAAGTATATTATTCTATCCATGGACCACTTAACCAAGTGGAATGAAGAGATTTTGATCCCAGCTGCCACTGCTAAAGCCACAACTCTCTTTCTTGCATTGATCCATTTTCACCCAGCATGGGTGCCCCCAAACCTTACTTTTGGATAATGGTTTGAACTTCACCTCACAGGTAGTACAAGAACTTACCTCGCTATTTGGCAATACCCAGAGTTTCGCTGCCCCTTACCACCCATCAACTAATGAGGTGATAGAACGCGCTAACGGAACTCTTATCTCCATTTTACATAAGATGACTGCCTTGGATCCTGCTCGCTGGAACCACTACCTACCCAGCGCTTTGCTTGCCTATAGGAAAAGCTACCACCAATTTATCAAGATGTCCCAACCTGAAGCCCTATATGGGCATGCGCCTTGGCTGCCAAGCAGCTTTCTTCCATTACTTGGGAACTCCACACCTGAGAACTCTGAATTAACTATGAGGGCCTTAGCTGATGAAATTGTCCGGCTTCAATCCCTAGCCATACTAGGCATTGTCACCACTACAGGAAGAGAGACAATCTAATTTAATCTCAGCTGACCCTCCCTTCTAAATTTCCAATAAGGTGACCTTGTTCTCTTCTATCACCTTCGACCTGGTGGTTGCCAGAATAAGCTAGACGTTCTTTGGTCTGGATCTTATAAGGTGATTTTAGAGTACTCTATTGTCAATGTCGACCAGGGGAATATAGTTAATAGGGTGCATGGCCGATTCCTTTGGCCCTATACCCCACTCCAACAGGATCTTGAGGGGGCGTTATCAGGATTCGAGATTAAAAACAAATCAAAGTCCCTACTTCCAAATTGAGCCACAGTGAATTGACTTTTGAGCCGATTTGAATGGAGCCTTATCCTATTGGCACTGATCCTAAACTCAGTCAGGAATCAAACATGCGTTTGAGGATCAATGGAGACAACTTCATGTATCTCATCCTCACTTCCTGAGTCACATGAGGCAGGGTTTCCACCGCTCCAGTCATGGGGGCGATGAAGTACAATGAGGGTGTTAAACAGGGGGTCAATCTGGAAGGCCATGAAAGATTCTGAATGGATGGGGCCTCAAAGATTCTTGAGGCACCGTGTCACTACACACACATAAATATTGACACATTTTAATCTAATAAAGTATTCAGTACTTAGTCCATTCTTTCATTTTTTGACAGCTTCTGGCATAATTGGCTCAGCGCTTGGCTCTGAACTTAGAACTTAAATAGTTCTGAGGTTTGAATCCTGATGTGACCAATTTTTGAGAAATTTTCAGTTTTGAGCCCACCTTTGGGCCTCAGAAACAGTCTAAAGAACTGTAACGCAAACAGAGGTATTCCTCAATTTTTGTTTATGGAGGTTGGCATGGCGCAGTTTCGGTTTTCTTGCTGAATATATCCCACTGGTATTATCCCATTGGCATAAGATATGTTAATAAAGATTTATGATGGCTAGTGGGCTTCATAATGGCTTGTCAGTAGATAAATTGGGAGTGTTTGACCCAATATCATCAATATGTTTTCTTCAAAATTGCACGAGGTCCCATAGGTCCTTGGAAAACTAGGTTCAATTAATATGTCGTAATTGATGTTGAGAAAAATTTTATATGGGTGCAACTACTACCAAAGCTTCAAATTGCAGCTAGGGCGCTGTAAGCTTCTTCACTCTTAGTACTGTTGGAGCCCATGGTCCTGTATTCCCAATTGTGGTCAATGTCAGGAGTAATTTTCAACTTCTTGACCAGCTTTTATGAAACAATGTTTATAGGTGCTCCACTATCAACAATAGCTTACATTTTATTTTGTTGACCAGAATATCAATGCTAGCGCGCTCAGAATAAATAAGAATCACTAGAGTTTACTAGATGAATATAAGAGTCTAAAGAGTTAAGAGTATGATTTAGGGTATTTTTAATGCTAGGACATTTATTGATGAATGTGTCGATTGGCATAGCTATATTCACCCTCTTCAAGCTTGGGGTATCTACTGCATTGCTCAGCCCATTGGCCAGAATACTCACAAGTATTTGTTACACATATGGTTTAACGACTACTTCAGAGGCTTCAGGTATGACAACCTTACTCTGAGAGTGAGTTACCGCATGTACATTCATAGAATCTTCATTTAGTATTAAAATAGAATTCGTTTTGTTGGTTATCAAGGCCCCATGACCTACGTGCTCCTGTTGGTCAAGTTGGACTGGTGTTTGCAGCACAAAAGAGCGTCCCGCATCTATTGTGCTTGTTCTTTTCCTCTTAATGCACATTATCTGGAAGGCTACATTGACACTATGCTGATGGCATCATGAAGCAAAGTCCCTTTATGATTGCAGTTATAGCAGTGTAATCTTATTCAATGGGCGTAGGTCCCTTGTATTTTCAGTTGGATCAGTTTTAACAGACAGATTACTATCAGTCTTATTGGTTTCAAAGGTTTTTCTTACAGAGGCAGCAGGTCCAGATCTGTACCCAGTATTGGGAGGGCTATAATTCTGTGAACATTTGTGCAAAATCAACCAATTTGGACGTTTTAAGGTTTTGCACAAAATCAGGCAATAAGGTGTTTGACAAAGTTCTATACAGTTGTACTGAATGTTGTAAGACCTTAGCTTTAAATTAAACCATAGTCATTGCGCCTAGGAGAACTTAAGCTTCACAATAGAATTGATATGCAAATTTGTCAATTTCACATCTTTCTTAAAGCAAATGTTCATGAACTTAAATTTTCTATTTGACATTCGTTCTGGACCTCCAAATTCACCAAGTATAGCCTCTTTGACTTCAGCATAGGTTGCATTTTTGTCCAAGTGCAGCATAATTAGCTCAATGCTCCACTCATCCAAGCATTTGATCATAGTGGCTGCTTTGTTGCGGTCACAGGCCCCATACATGGCCAATTCAAAGCGTTTGGCATGTGGCTACAATTCATTCTTGTCAAAAGCAGGCAGGTTCAACAGTTTTTAATTATTGTTCTCCCGCTCATAGTTATCAAGATTACTTCTTTGCTGGCTTGAACCAGGCGTATTAAGGCGCTGAGGCACTGTACCACGGTTTAAAAATTTTAGTTAGCCAAAGAGACCATATTGGTAGGCATTTGTCAACGTGGCCCAGCGTCCTTTTCAGTAGCTACTTCCGTAGCTTTGTCCTCATAATATCAGAGGTATTTTAACTCAAATTCTCATGGCACATTGGCAACGCCCATCATCCAATGCTCAGATTTGATTGTTGATTTAATTCTCTCAATCAATACAGTTTTTATTCTTAACTTTAGTTTTGCAATTTCCTCATTCAAGCTAGTAGTTTGTAGTTGCAGGACAGAAATCACTTGGTCTTTTCCTTAATTGACTTCTTTTAATGGTTTACTTCTCTGTGAAACATATTGTTTGACTCATTGATAGAGTAACATTTTCATTGAGATTATTGATCTGTTGACTTAGCCGATCAATAGAGTCCTAAATTTTTCTATTCTCCACCAGTTGGCCTTCAAAATTTGTGCGCCAATAGTTGATTTTATCAGTGTAATCATCCTCCATCTGGGAGATTTGGGCGCTTATTTGTCAATACTGTTCACGAAAGTCATTTGGTATGGTTTAGTTGCGCCTCTTGGTATTTGTGGTTAAGCCTCATGAACTCTGAAGCATTAATGAAAGTCTGAGTGATATTTCTAACCAAAATTCTCTAACTCATCTTTCTTTAAGAATTTGTCAAAGATGGGATGCAATCTGTCATTTAGCTCTTGCACTAATTCTGCTACTAATCATTAGCCCAAGTGGCTATATTATAAATCACCTCTAGACTAGAACGGATCTCAGCAAAGTTAGCTCCTAATAGCTCATACAGAATTTGGCCCACCTGACTGTAGCTATGTGAATAGTTTACCTGCTCAGTGATGGCCGTGTGATGGTGGGAAATTGTCATCTGAGAATTTCTGGAAGTGGATGTACAAATTTAATTAAGTATTGGGTGATCATATCAATCCCAATTAAATTGTTTTGGGTTTGAGCTGCACTTTAGTGGTGATGAGCTAGATATCTCATCCACAAAACATCTTGCTGTTGTGATAGAAAGGATTACTACTGTTGTCCACAGGACCTTATTCCATTTGACCCCTCTTAACAACTAATTTTTAGGCTTTCCAGCTCTTCATATGAAAGGGGTTCATTGGGGAAGGTAATGATGGGTAAAGCATTTCACTAATCTGGGACACAGTCATTTCAGTATTCCCATTGAACCCAATAATAGTTTTGAATAATTGATTGGGGTGCTATCCTTTTCGTATGGTTACAATCTGTGTTCACATCCATAAGCGCCACTTGTTGAAGTTTTGGCTTACTTCAGATGGGCTGGTTCTCCTTTGAGATAAGTCAGAGTTTCAAGGGCCTATTTTATAGGGACAATAGACCAGATGGTGACAGTAGTTAAGATATAAGCTCCTTAGAAATGACACTTTAAGGCTGTATTCTTTTGTCATTTACTTGTACAATGGCTCACTGTCCCGACCTCCCTGATCCCAAGTAATTTCTTGACTTAATACAATGGAAAAGTATTAAATGCAAAAAGCTTGCATACTAAACTATTAACTTGTGGTGCTAGAAGATTGTGCTTTATATGATTGAAATTAAGGATAATTTTTGGGGTTTGATGTTAACCACACCTCACCCATGACACCTCATTTCTCATTGGCACTTAGCCAGCGGATCACAATGAAGACTTCAGAGGATCTACAAACTATGAGGCTCTGCAGTAACTCATCTTAACCTTGTGGTCATTGTCTAACTGACAATTGTTTCAAGACAGCGTTTTCTCTGATACATCTAAAAAAGCTAAACTGTTGCTCCTCTTAACCAATGGTAGCACATACCAAGGCGATTTTACCACTAATTATAATTAATTTTATCAAAAACTAAACTGACATTAAAAACCAATTTTGACATAGACCAACAAAGCCCACAAACCCAGGTCATTAAGTCAATTATTACAGGTCCAACTTAATAAACAAAGCCCCTGGGCCTGTGTTATCTAATTGAATCTTATTAAGTGGAATTTCTAGGCCGCAGATCCTAAGCTTCACATATACTTAGAATATTTTTTATCCCTAATTCTTGATATCTTCAATATAAATCATAATAAATTAGGCATTAGTTAATATTATTATGTCCCTATCAAATCACCTTACAATTAGGTCCAATCAACTACTCAACACTTGAGATCAAGCTTTTATAACCCAGAATTTTGCATTTGCCTGGCTAATCATCTTATTGAGAGCGAGAAGATAGTGGGAATAAATTGTGGAATATTTAGATGTCCATAGTCCACACAGGCGTGCATTGTTCTGTTGGCTTTCTGATAAAAAACTATTAGGAAGCAATGGGAGAGATTTCCTTGAACACCCAACCCTTTTTAAGCCTATCATCTAACCATACCTCCAACGCCTTGTCCTTCTGCATCATGTAGGGTTCAACGGACATTTAATATTGATCACAGCCATGATCAAACAAAAACTAGTAATACTCTAATGGGGTGGAAGGCGATAACCTTTTCCAAATAAATTATATCCTGACATGCTTCTAATGCTAGGGGAAAATCTGGTGGAAGGCTCATGGTAGAAGGAAGTGGCTTAATAGAACCCACCTACCATTCCATCACAAGCGTATTGATAAGTGGAATCTCCACCCGTAACTGGGTGTTTGCATAGGATGATACATTTGAGACCAGGTCAATGTTAATCTGTTGCAAGAGCACCACCTTACCCCATAATAATAAGGAAGAACGGATCTGGAACCTTATCAACCAATTACAAAAACAGAAATAGTGCACCAAAAAAGATACAGGCGCCATATTTAATATGAAGCCATTGAAGTGAAGGACGCGCCCATTAATGACGCACCCACTTCCAGGTCCAAATATAGTTTCTGCGCCAGCTTTAGACACATAAATTTCCCCCCACTCTCATATCCATATAAGCCCCAATTGAAACCCTGTGTACACCCAAACGAATTTCCAGCAGCAACAAAAAATATGCAAAATCCTGTTTATTGGCAACAGAACAAGACACCATTGGCTGATTAGTAATAACTGCCAAGTCATTTAGGGAACCAGAATCTGGAGGGGAGTTGGAACCTACAGCAGGAAGAACATTCTCCAGTTTTTTCATTGAGACGCCAACTACATGGGCATCAGGTGAATGAAAGGTATTAATTTTTCTCTAAACTCCTCCACAACTGGCTCTAGGGCAGGGGAAGGGGAAGCAACTGGATGAGGAGAGACTGGAGCATCATCCAGAACCAAGACACACACCCAGGAGCCTGGGTAGAACATACACGTTGAGTGAGAGACACAAGGCATGCCGCTTTGCTATTTAGGGTTACACTAAAAACCGCTTTTATGAGGAACCTTTTTGGTACCCCTTTTACCTCACCTGGCGCATGCCAAAGCATGGCGCTAATGGAGATGTCCACCGCACCCAACTGCTTTAAGAAATGCATCTGAGTGTCACAGGTAAAATGGTTGGTGGAAACAGGATTTAAGGCCTCATGCAATACTGCAATCAAAACTTCTAACAAAAGGCCTAACCTAGGAGCCTGACCCCAGAAAGCTTCAATGAACATGGGAAGATTAGATGCCTCTGCGCACAAAGTAAAAAATTATAGAAGCTAATCCAATCTTGAAATTTGCGCTTTCACCACAGATGACACCAAAGTGATAAAGAGATTAGAAACCCCACCTGGTTGTCCAAGTGCAAAATCCCACGAACCCAATGGTAGGCCTCCTCATCTACCGCGTCCAAAAGAGCTTTATTCCGCTGGGCTTCTGTAAGAGAGGAGGAGCTGTTATATAGTCCAAAACTGCACTTGCAACTCTGCCAGGGCATCCAAAACCTGGTTCACTACTTTCATGGAAAGGACAGAAAAACCTAACACCTCCAATGCAAGATGTAAATGGGACTGTATCATGTGGGAGGAAATGTAAGGTCATAAATGTCATAACCACCATACAGAAGCATCTGACAAAAGCACCAACTGACCATATAAAAATAACTAAACTAAACACCAATTGTAGGTTCATGTGGTAAAATGTGCTATCCCGTCATCTTCTTCAAGCAGAAGAGTATTGATAAGAAAAACCTGTGGTTGGTAAATTATGTCATGGAGCTGGCTAATAAAGTTGATACTATCCTGCCTGTCAGGATGAGTAGACACATAGAATTTAAACCAGAATGCCAGAGGCATAGCTATTAATATGACTCAATATTGTACCAGGAGAGAAAAATTGAATGATGGCAACTAATGATTACAGTTACCAGTATACCCACTAGTAACCACACTGCTGGCAAGTGACAGCTGCATATTCCACTGCTGTTGTTTCTTTGGCGACCATATGAAACCCTAAATCCGTTCTGGCAACTTGGGTTGCTGGCTGCATAGCGTTAAAATCTTGGCCACTAGACAATTGCTCTCTTCTGGCCCTGATTTCAACTGCACAGATATTTGACCATTTGCGTTGATTGTTTGAAATTATATAAACTGGGTTGTTAAGAGTATAAAGACTATTATTATGGTTAATTTGCCCAAAAGCCACATTGAGTGAAAAGTCCAACGCTATACAGGTGCTTCTTTATCATGAAATTATTTTGATACTGGTAGGGAACACTTTCCATATTCTCTTCTCACAAACCAAGCGGAAATTTGATAACAACAACCTAAGGATATCTGATCAAGGCACTCTTATCCCAATAGTAATGTTATACAACCAATGTAAAACAAATAAGTTATTATCAAGTTTTAATCTAATTTTATTAGGGAACATTTAGGAGTTTTTATAGAATTGGTACACAACTTTTCAGCTGTCCGCTGGGAATTATTTGCTCTCTTATATTGGTTTGACCCTCAACTTTTTAGGCACTGATCTCATTGGGTATCTTTGACTTGATTTTTCTTAGGTAGCATAATCCTTGGCTGTTCAGCGACCTAATATATTGGTTTCTAAAATCAAATTTAGTTGTGTTGGCTGATGACGATCCTACCATTTATCACAAGCATTAGAATGCTTAGATAATTTCTGGTGACTCCCCATCCATTCACTATGAACGATTCCCAATAATTTGACTATTGGGTGTTTCTTCCCTCACTGAATTCATTCTCAATATTGTTGGGGATGTTTCTTGATGAGAATATCTTTAGTTGGCGACCATTACCAAGATATTAATTGTCCACTGCAGTTATTTGATTATTGGGTATGTTCCCTCATCAAATTTATGCTTAATATCATTGGGGATAATTCCTGACAATAATCTCTCTAATTAACAACTGTTGCTAAGATATATGATTGTAAATCCAATTGTCAATTTAATTGGTCAATAGGTTATATAATGTGGTCAAATAAATTTTCAACATATTACCCCTCTTTACCAGATTATCCAGCGGAAGATAGAACCCTTGGGGATGGAAGCCGCATCAGCTTGTGCTTGCATTTAAGTATCATATCTCTATGACCTCAGCGGAGTTCAGCTCTATCCGCACTCAATACCCATATGCTCTTCTTGGCTTGACTACTTCTTGTCCTTGGTTGCTGCCCACTGCCACCTCTTCTTGAGCGCAGTTCCTCTTACATCATGCCACGCCAGTCCCAACTCTGCATCATTTGCCAAAAGATGAACTGGTCTACCTGTACAAACCCTAGTATGGGTTCCTAATGGCATCTTGCCATTCAACCTGTACCAACACCAGGATGGGTTTCAGTGACTCCTTAGTCAACCTGTACTAACCCCAGGAAGGATTCCTAATGGCATCTTGCTATTTAACCTGAACCAACCCCAGGACGGGTTTCAACAACTTTTTTATAAAGACTATTACAGCAGATATAGTTACAGCCTGTCCTGATCCTGCCAACGCTTGGGACTCATGCCCATCATTGTTTTTCCCTTCACCTATGATCAGTAGGTGGGAATATTACCAGATGCATCACCACATGAATAATAACAATCAATTTTTATAATATATATTATATTAGTTTTTATATTTTTTATGCATCTTTTTATCCTTTATTTAACTGAGGCAAGCCAACCAGGGGCAGGCATTACCAAAAGAAAGAAAAGAAAGAAAGAAATGATATGAAGCCTGAACAGGGTCAACTCCATCGAAGAAAGTTTTTCCACCTCCAGATCAGGACTCAAATTTTTCTGGTTACGTAATGGGTAAGGTTTTCGTGTTATTAAACCTACTAACCGCCAATAGCTTCCTTTGGCTGGCACCCTGATTGATGTGCAAAAGGTGGGAATCAAACCTGGAATCTTCAGGTTGGTAGCCATATGCCCTTACCAACTCGCCTTCCACCCCCTCTTTTTATCCTTTATCTTATCTTTTTTCATATATATCATTATTATTTTTCCTCTTAGGTCCAATACTTTAAGTATTTCCTGTGGACTCTATTGACTATGCGACCATCTTCAATATTCTTGATTGTATAGGTATCATTCACAACTTAGCAATAAATTCAAACGGTCCCATCCATAGGCGTCCAACTTATTTTTTCTCCCAAACCCATGGGTATTTCAATAGGCTACCCTATCGCCCACATGGTATTATTTCAACGTAGGCTGATTCTGGTCATCCATTTTCTTTGCGTTGATTCTTCTTTTCATTGTCATTTTGAATGCCCAAGATTGTAATTCAATCAGGACATTGACCCGTTGGGATAGATATTGTTCAGCACTTATCTCCAAAGATGGCTCCACTGCATAATATGATATTGGCAGAAATGCGGCTTTCTGCTCATATAAAAGTTTTAATAGCATTTTATCCGTCACTGAGTGGTAACTGATATTATAAGCAAATGTGACAGAACTCAGATATGCTCCCCAAGCGGAAGTTTTCTCTGTGACCAACTTTTGTAATGTTGAGGCTAGAGTTGCGTTAATTCTTTCCACCATTCCGTTCATTTCTGGATGATAGGGGACAGATACAACACCTCATATTCCCATTAATTCGTTTATCCTGGGAATCACATATGAAGTAAACTTAATTGTCACTGAGGATAACTTGGGGCATCTGTGCTGATAGATCTCTTGGTCAGTATAAACTTTGCTATACTAATTGCATCCACTCTACTGAGGGCTTTTGTTTTGACCCATCAGTTTAGATGGTCTATTGTGAAAATTATATACTTCACACTGCCAGTGCTGACACTTAATGGCCCCATAACGTCTATGTACACCGTGTGCCATGTAAAACCAGGGCGTACTAGCCGTTACCCCATGACGTGATTGGGTGGCTTGTGAAGTTGACACTCCACATAACAGTGTAGGTAATCTGCGACATCATAGTTGACAATTCTCAGTAATAATACTGGCGAATATTATCCACTGTCTTCTTTAGGCCACCATGACCAACGACTTTATGAGCGGCCTAAATGATTTCCGCTCATTCTGATGGTTTAGAAAATAAAACTCATTTTCTTTTGATTATTTTGTATAATTGATTGTTCTTAAAGTTGGTATTTTCTATTGCCTTTCATAGTGTGTTCCAAATTTCTGGGGGTTCATCCCCAATATCTCCTAAGTCATCCAGTGAAATAGCGCATCAGCCTGATAATAGATTACATGAACAACCAACAATTGAGACAATCCGTCAGCATTCTGATGCACCACTCCAGACCTGTGAACAATATAAAATTGTAAGCTTGAAGCTTTAAATCCCAGCACGCCAATTGGCCCTCTGGTTGCTTCAGATTATGAAGTCAGCGCAGGGATAAGTGTCAGTTATGACATCAAAGTCGTCCCATATATGTAGACTCAAAAAATTTTACAGGCATGGATTACCGCTAAGCACTCTTGCTCTTTCATAGTATAATTTCTTTCAGCTGGCGACAGGATTCTGCTCATATAGGCTACTGGATGTTCATCCCCATTGTCATCTAATTGAAATAGAATGGCTCCAATCCCCATTAATGAGGCATCCACTTGTAGTATGAATTCTGATTAAAATTCAGGTATTTCAACACTGGGCTGCTCATGAGATAAATTCGGAGCACATTGAATGAATTCTGTGCAACATCGTTCCACATATATACCTCTTTTGGATCCTTGAGTAGGTAGAATAAAGGCTCAGCGATTCCAGTGAAGTCTTTTATGAATTTGCAATAGTACCTGACCATCCCAAAAAAGACTTGAATATCCCAAACACTTTTCAGGATTGACATCTGTTCAATAGTTTCTATTTTCATGGGTTACAGTTTTAATCCATTAAATTTTATGACAAACCTAGTTATCAAGCTCTTTTTTTAGAAAAATGGCATTTTTTGGCTTAATTTTTAGTTTTGCCGTTGCCAACTGCTTAAAAACTTAATCCAGATGCTTCAAGTGGTCTAGGAAGGTCCTGACAAAGACGTTGATATTTTCTAAGTATATTAGATGTAGTATAGCTTTAAGTCGCTGAGTATAGAATCCATAGCATGCTGGAAAGTCACCGGCACATTGCATATATCTTGGGGCATTCTGATTGTCTGATATAGTCCTTGCGCAGTAATTATCACAGATTTTTCCTGATCTACTTTTAGCAAATTGATTTGCCAATAGCCCAAAATCAGTTCCATAGCCAAAAAGTATTTGCCTCCCCCAGGCAATCAAGCATGTTGTCAATTTGAGGCAGCAGATAGGAGTCTTTCTTAGTGATCTTGTTTAGTTGGCGATAGTCAATCACTACTCAATTTGATCCATCCTTCTTTTTTTACTAAAGGATTGGACTCGCCCATGGGCTCAATGATTGAATGACTAACATATGTTTCACTAACTTGCTGATTTCATTGCTGACCTCTGCTTCCACTACTCTTGACCTTCGAACAGGTCACATCCTTATTGGTGGATATTCCCCAATATCAACTTTGTGGAGTACATTTTTTGCACATCCCAAGTCATGATCATTCTAAGCGAATATCTCCCAATATTTTTCAAATAATTAGAGCACATCCTATTGTTGATTCTCAGTCAAATCATCTAGCTGCTCATGATCCATTAATATGTTGATGCTTTTGGCAGTTTCTGCTGTCAATCCCATTTTAGAAAATGGTCCAAATTCATGAAAGTCATAAGTGCCGCCTTTGGAGTAAGTTTAGAAATGCAAAGATCTGATTCTTTCAAACTTTCATCTGCTTCTCTCTCAGATTGGCTAAGAGTACCCATATTTCTTTGTGACCTGGCATTAAGATCCATGGCGCCACCCACAGTTTGTCCTCAAATTTTCCCATGGATTGACAATTTCCTCATATAAAGCTGTTCTGAAAATTCCATCATTAACCTGCTGTTAACTATGATTTAGGCTCCTGGAAGAATAGTGTTCATTGCATTTATCATTTAAAGGTATTACACAATTCTCCATAATTTCTATAGGCATTGCTTATTGTTTTTAACCAAATAATTTATAGTGACTGGGTATAATGAAATTATTATAAATCAGGTTGACAAAATTATTCTTTTTTGTCAGCGGAATCTATCCCTCCCGCTGGTACACTAAAGGCAATGTCAGCCCCAATATCATCAGAGTGTTTTCTTTAAAATCGCATTTCACCCCATACTTCCTCAGAAACTAAATCCTGATAAGCATACCATAATTTGGATTAGCCAGTACTATGGCAGGATCTAACACCACAGCAATCTAAACTGAAGTGGTAGTGCACTGTAGGCTTCACATGAGATGGTAATGCCTGGTCCAGCTGTTCCATACTCTTTCTGATGCTCCAAATCAAGCAAGATCTTCATATGTTTCACTAATTTATTTTTTATAAAACGAGGTAAGCTGACCAGGGGACAGACATTACTGAACTAAAATTAGATATTATAATAAAAAAATTAACAATATAAACAAAACGCCCAAATTGGACAGTTTGATTGAATCATACCTATCAAAATATCCAACCAGGTGGGCAGTGAATACTGCTATCCCTCCACGGTGGATGGGGAGGGGGATTGGGGGGCTCATCTTCAGCTGCATCCATCTCATCCCAGAGTAGGGTGCATGTTAAGGCAGAAAGTAAGGGTGTGGGGCATTGGTGGTATGGGGTTCAATATTCTTGATGACTGGAACTTCTGAATAGTTGCCAGCCATCATTATACCAACGATGTATTTGCCCAAAGCATCTTTGGCTTTGAGGTGGGCATCTGGGAGTTTAACGAACATGGCAATGTTGGTTCAGGTTATTTTTGCTTTCAGATTCCGTGCTACTGTTACCACGTTCTGGATGGCTTCAGTGACGTTTTTGTGTAAAGTTTTCATATTGATCTTACTTTGTGTAGTAAGATCTTTGGGAATAATGGGAGGTGGAATTCCTCCTGCGAGTGCAACCACAGAATTGGTGGCAGCTTTGCAGAGCGGACAGCAATCTGGTGTGGCGGCTGCTTCTACTGCAAGCTGGTGATCGCTGTAGAACAGCTTGGCGTTAGGTTGTGGGGCATATTTCCAAGGCGGGAATTTTGCATCCCATTCTGCATTACAGAACTACTCAACTTGCAGTGACGGTTCATTAATGACATTACCTGATTCATCAATTTCATCCAATAATTTCATGGGTTTTAATTGAATTGGATTGGGGAATCAGCGTACAGTTGAGGTTTGTTTGATTCATTTGCAGAGGCATGGGATCAAACTGGAATCCAATCTGATGTTTGATTGGAGGAATTATTTATGGCATTGGGGTGGGGAGGAGGCTGATTGGTGGTGCAGGTGTAGCTGCAGCAACAGGCTTTGGGGTGGAGGAGGTAGGATTGTTCCCCATACCTGAAATTGTACAGGGTGGGCATCGGATTGGAGGTTAGTGGATGAGTCATCTAATCCGTCTGAAGTAATTGAGTAGGGGCATTTGCGTTTCAAGTGGTCTAACTCAAAACATGATGGACAGATCGTCTGCCCGCCCTTGATGTGGGCCCAGAACTGTCATGTACCCATGGTATCATAGTGGGGGTCAACCCCAAGGATAAGGCTGGGCGCTTGGAGGCCCAAAAGGTTAAGCTACAGGGCCTCCAAGACCTGAAGCACACCCTAGACCAGCGCTGGGTAAGGGAAAAGTTTGCCCAGGTTGGTCCTAGTGGGGTGCCAAGTGCCCAGCCCCTGACAGTAGCTCAAGCGCTAAAACAAACTATCTACCCTATTACGGCGGATAATTCAGTTCACTTAGTTTTGGAACAAAAACCCATTCCAGCTATGAGATAACGCACTCAGGTC